>WIQG01000889.1:0-22594 GCA_014925785.1 Mycena galopus ATCC 62051 | reverse complement strand
TCCCATTGATCGCACTGGCGCGAAACCTAGACACTGGCGTCCCGTGAACCGCGAGATCCGGGGCATTGCAGGAGGTCGTTGGTTTACTCGCTCGTGGATGGGAGAGAAGGAGTCTCCTCTTGCAATTGCCATTGCGTCTGGAGCTGGAGAGAAACAGTCATCGTCCGTCGCGCTTCCGAAATTGCCTACTATGTCGATATCTGCTCCCGCGCAGACCAAAACCAAGCGCGCGACGAAGAACTCGTCGCTGACTGGTTCCACGGCTCCTTCTCGTTCGAGTTCTGCGGTACCGGTACCTTCGAAAATGCGGACAATTATGCTAGCTCCTACCCCCCCCGTCCGAAGGAGGCGACTCGGATATGGTCACCGCGCCTGGATCTTAGCAACTCGTGTCCATTAGTTACTGTAGCTATCATTAAATTGTATATAGTCACTGGCCGCATATACGTGTCCCTTGTCGTGTCGAACTAATTTTTTGTATGTGGAAAGCATGGTCACATCGCTGTGACGCACTTCAACTACGCTTCAACGCAAGGCCACTATAAGGTGTACTGTAACTTCAGCGCAGGCTTCTCTTCTACGCGCATCTAATTCGCTCGCGGGGCCCTGGGCCGACCTGGAAATGTCTCACACGCCTTCTGGCACCGACGGGTCGGAAATCTCTGTTAAGAAATGGCTTGCCGAGAGGAACAGCGAGCGCGGTCCGTCCTACTCACTGAACCCAACTATGAATCGTTCTTTGATACCCCTGGACATAGCTGCCGCACAGAAAGCGTTCGCCGCGGACCCAAATACAAAAAATATACACAGCAAGTGGAGCGCTGTCTCAATTCCTTCGACAATGTGCATGAGTGGGCGGATTGTATCGCGTTTTTGAAGCAGCTGCTCAAGGTGCGCGACGCTCTCGGATACTGCGCGTAACGTCTCTGAAGCCGCCTGCATCGCGCAGACATTCCAATCATACATGCAGTTCAAGGAGATTCCGCGCAAACTAATTGTTGCGAAGCGTCTTTCGCAGTGTTTGACCCTGCCTTACCTACCGGTGTCCACCAACGTGCTCTGGATGTCTATTCGCATATTCTCGCTGTTCTGGGGTAGGTTGTATCGGATGCTACGCGCAGCAGTAGCTTACTGCGCTTATTTAGTCGGAAGGCCTCAAACGCGACCTTGCTTTGTGGTCTTCTGGACTTTTCCCATTCTTTGAATATGCAGCAACATCTGTGAAGGCATGTGTTTGCCACATCACCATGAATTAAATAAACATACATATTGCAGCCGGCACTGCTGAATCTATATGACACCCATTATTTACCGCTACAGGCAGACTTGCGTCCGTCATGAAGTCATTTATTCTAGCATTGCTTCCTGGCCTAGAAGAAGAGACTGGCGAATTTTTCGAGAAAGTACGACGCCGTAAACTTTGCTTTCTGCTACTAGTATTCCTGACTTTTGATTTTAGGTCCTCGGCCTCCTGGATCGTCTGTCCGGCACTGTTTCCCCCGCGTTCTTCTTTCAGAATATTTGGCTGGTGATGCTGGACGACCCCCTCTGCGCGCGGGACTGCCCTCAACCTTTTAGCTCGTCGTCTACCTCGTTTGAACGCGAAGAAGGTGCGACGCGGTGCTTCTTGTCTGTTATTTCTAACACCCAAGCAGACATTGCCGTGATTATAGGCCGAGATATCGGCCTCATGATTCGCGCGTTTTGCTGCTGCCCTCGAAGACGACAACCTTCTCGTGCGCCGCGGAGCTTTGGATCTTCTACTTCAGTCATTGGCGAGTCGATAGCGCAGCTATACGGAAAGCACAGTCAGATGATCGAACCATTCTCATGCGTGCTGCAACCAGCGTCGTACTTCGGCGTGACCTGTCTCTAAATCGGAGGTTATATACGTGGCTATTAGGCCCAGATGAAAACAGCGAGCACCAAATGGCTTATCTACGGGAACATGCTCTTGAACTACTTCAGTCTACTCTTAGGGTCAGTATTTCAATCTTCTTGCCGTCCTGATCATTTACACGCACCAGGATGAGATGCTCTCTCCGTCTGGGGAATATGCTGAGTCGCGGCCCTTCAAAATATTCATTTCCTTGCTGGATAGTGGGAGATTGGAGCCCCTCTGACTGAATCTTTGGTGTTTGATGCCTTCAAATCCATTAAACGTCTTATCCAGACTGCGGACGGTGGTGAAGATGTAAGTCTTGATACTCCTTTGTTGTAGCATTTCGGCTCATCAAGTGATCTGCAGGTAACGATGACGGCGGCACTCTTTATGAAGCGGTTGAACCCCCTGTTCTCTGGAAGCAATTACTCAGCGCAGTGTTCGAGGAACTCACCGGGGACGGAACTCAGACGGAGGTTTGCACTGCAATTTCTTCGCGAACACCCACTTACCTTATTCTAGGCAATCCGCATGGTGTTATTTCTCCTGAGGACCTTCCCGCAAGAAGAAGAGATTCAAACAATACACCTCCCCATCATTTTTGCCTCAATTACCGACCTCCTAGACGTGGGCAAGCTCGTGTTCACACCGAAACGTATTTGACTAATTTCTTTTTTAGATTCAAATACAACGGAGCGTTGCGCGGACTTTGACACCTTCTGTTCGTGAAAGCCTGATTCTTCTGGAGGAAATGCTTCGGCAAATCCCGCACGCTGCCCTTATGCAGCGTCCGGAACTCAGTGGCGATATGGACATGGCTGCTAAGTCGCAACGGCCATACGTCTTTGCTGCCACGTTCTACGGCTTCCCGCCAACGTAGACGACGCTCCTCCACTGTCGGGACCCTTCACCATTCCTTTCGCTTCGGCCTTTCAGAATTTGATTACTCTGAGCACCAGTTGTTCCCGATTCTTGACCGAGGGATGTGAAACTCCGGGTCCGCTGCGCGAAGTGTCTGCCCAGTCGTTGCTGCTTCTCGATCGGCTCGTGGAGCGACTCGACTCGCATATCACCCTCATCTGGAGCCCAGATCAATGGCTTTCCCTAGCTCTTGCGACTTTGGAACATGAGGTACTCATCTCTATCCCCTTTGTGATGATTCGTACTCTTAACTGTGCACTCTAGTCCTGCAACTTTACCATGGTTGATCGAGCGATATCCTTGATTGTTGCCTTGCATGGATCTTCGAACTTGCTCCCGCGGCTGCTGGTTGACGAGCGATCCATCATGTCTAAAATGGTCAACAGATTAATGAAGTATTTGCGGCCAAACTTCACAGTCTATCATGTTCGGGCCGTTACTCTGATTTGGTCACTCGAAAAAGCGACAAGTCGATCCCACGTCGAATCCATTTTGGCGCAAACGATGAACGCCCCAGAATCTCGCAACGTGCATGAGGCGTATGAGGCATTTGGTGTGCTGTGGAGGCTTAGCGGTCGGTTATCGTCGTCTCTTGTTTAAAACGGGTCTGATGCAAATTGCAGAGGATAATCTTTTACCTGGTTTCCGGTTCAAAGTCCCGATGATGATAGTTCTGGACACTCTGAAGAATGACGACCCTTCTCTGCGGCGGATCGGCGAGACCTGGATGCGTTGTAGCCTCAAATCGTATCTTCGGTGAGCACAAGGTTCGACCCGAAAAAGGCCTGATCTAATGAACTGCAGCGTTCTTGATCCGATATTGTTTGACCTCCTCGATCCCTCTATTCGTCGAATACCCAATACCACGAAGATCAAAGGCAGAGAGTTGCACGGCTTCGTCTATGAGCGGCCATTTGATCAGCGTTATACGAACCATCTCTTGGAAATGCTACTTTCCATTATACGGTTTGGAGGTCAGGGCTTTGCCAAAACCGCCCGAGGCACTTCAATAAAGCGGTCCCACCATACCGATCTCATCCAGAGAGTTGAAACCAGTAAGGACATCTATCAGTTCATGCATCTACCGTTGAATCTAAAGACAAGCATTTTAGTGGGCCTTCCCGATCCTGAGCCAAGTTATCTGGAAGTTCTGATTGAAATCCTGCTCCGGTCAGTTTTTGTACTTTGCCCATGAACTGGACATAAACCTTTAGCAGCTTTCTGTCGTCGGAACCGAAACCGGCATCCGATGCCGTCATGCAACCCAATAACGTTCTTATCCAATCGACCTCAGTTGATCTTCTGCAAGCGGTTGTGGCACGAGGGGAAGTCGACCCTGTCACCGTGGAGGTTATCGAGGCCCTTGTCGTTGGCAAGCTGTACTTCTCTATTCACCGGGCAAGACTCGATCTCCAGAACAAACTGTTACATCTCCTTCACTCACTCATCTCTGCCTCTACGGTCGGCAACAGTCTACCGAGTGGCAAGCAGCAGGGCGATGGATCGGCGGATGGTCTCACTGCACCGGATTCTTCGCAAGACGTTGGCGCGCGCGCCTATCCAGTTAACCCACTCCTAATACAAACTCTTGTGGATGGGATCGCCACTCCGACGAACCGGCCCGTTCTGCAGCACTGGCTCGATTTCGTCCTCATGGCCGTACCCCAATTCCAGCCTGCTTTGCAGGCCGTGGTCACCCCTCTGAACGAGTGCACGTGTCGACAATTGCTCGTGTCGCTGGGAGATATCTTAAACGTCACGTTCAAGGATAGTCTATTCACAGACGACTTGACTTCCTCTGCCACGGATGCCGAGTTGATCATGCTCCTGGGTGGCCTGGAAAGACTAGTGTTGCTTAGTTTGGCTTACCCCGCAGAATCGTCGAGTTCCGAGGACGAACAGGCTCCCACAGAAAAGGCTGAAAACAGTGGCCTTCTTGGCTATGTTTCTACTGTCTTTAGCTCAGAAAGTACGCAGAACTTAGGGGAAGAGCAACTTACGGTGAGATAATTCACTTCCAAGACACCGCTCCCAATTTAACGGATTACCCAGGTGCGGTCTCCTGGATATAGATCTCTGCATGAAGGCGTCCGCGTTTTGTACCTGGTTTGGTCAACACTGATGTGGTCTGACCGGGACATTTGGTCTTCCAAAGATGATAGTCTGTCCCTCATCTACACTCGGACAAGATTACGGTGTAGACGAGTCCTGGAACATCTCTTTCGTGTACAATCGGCGGAGGTTTTCGAATCAATCATGGATTGTTGGAACCGAGAACTCCCGGTATGTGATGAGTTCGCGCTTCACCGCGCAGACACTGAGCGCATGCGCAGGAGTCGCAGATTCCCTATGAACAAGCGTTTGAACTAGTCGACGTTCTCATCGCCAGTGCCCAGAGCGCCGTGCATATGATTTGCGAAAGCATCACGTGTCGTGTCTCGGGTGTTTCCGAGAAGACCAAGAAGCAGGCCATTAACCCCGACTTGTCAGTGCTTGCAACTGCGTCGTAGCATTCTGGTTTACATGATTTTCTAGGACTGATGCTGTTCTTTTCAAATTTTTGGAACAATATCTGCGACGCCTGGAAGGTCCAATCGCTCTTCAGGTGTGGGGCCGGTTTTTGCAACTGGTCAAGGATATTTTCGGCAGTACGAGGGAATTCAAGGCTCAAACCTACCCGACACTTAGGTTAGTTGAATTTTAGATGCATACGCAAATCTGACTCTGTCTAGATGTCTAACAGTTTTAGCGGAAAAGATCACCCAAACGACGGCAATGGAAGATCGACGGATCCGGAAAGAATTACAGGTATCCTTTTTTGGTACCTGTGCTGTAGGAATTTTTCTGACAAGGTCAAGGAAACTTTCGGAAAACTTTTGGATTCTTGTGTTGTTTTTGTTGGGCGGGCGTATGATCAGGGTTCGTGGATTCGTCGAAGTACGAAGGATGCATTAGGCACCAACGGACGAGAGTCCCCTGCACCTGCACTTCGCGGTCTGTTTCCTCCCTTGGCGAATGAGCGCAGCTTCTGACTTTCACACAGAGGAAAAGCTCGCTGCCAGTGTTTCATCCCTGCCCGGCGACGTCACCCCTCGACCAGTTCCCACCGAACTAGCTTCTCAGGTCAGTTTATCCCCAGAATTTTTTTAAACATACTATATCATGACAGGTCAACCTGTTTATTGCGACTACGGCAATGCCGAGTCTGCGCAGGTTCTTGATGGATAACGACAAGGTAGTTGCTGCGTGCACGAATATCGTCTATTATATTATCAGCCCAGCAATGAAGGGCAAGTCGAGGTTCGTACATTCAAGTTTGGGTAGCGCTCTCTGTACTAATAAATTTGCAGTAGGCCGATGGATGTGGACGCGACGGTGGTGACCATGCTCCTCGAAATGACCAAGATACCGGCAGCCCTCAAGACATGGAAGCCGCCCGTTGCTGAACTTCTCAGTGATAACAGATTATTCAACTGCAACTCCGAGGATGCTGAGCAGTGGAAGCCAATCATAAAATCATTGTTTGATCTCGACAAGACGGCATTCCCTGAACTGCTTGGTATCTTAATTTCTCTCAGTCCAACCACATTATTAATCTGCACTCCAGCTAAGGTCGCCACTGCACCGTCTGCCAACATCTTCACCAATCGGGAATATGAGATGTTACTCCGATCTCTCAATATCCGACGGTTGTCTTTTGTGGTTTTCGCTGGTGACAAGAACCACTTCCTCACCTTGCTGCCTTCGATTCAAGAGAAACTCGTGGATATTTTGCGGAATGTCACAGCACCTATTGTTCAAAGCGAGGTGTATCTCTGCATCCGGGTACTGTTGTCTCGACTGTCGCAACACAATTTGACCAGCTTCTGGCCTGTGCTCTTGACGGAACTGGTTCGTTGCTTAATCGTTTTCGCCGCCTCACTCATAAAGCATCCTAGTATCGTATCTTCGAACAACTGATGACCACATTACCTCCCGATGGTTCTGAAGATCTCCAGCTTATTCTATCCGCCAGCAAATGTCTTGACCTGCTGCTCACACTGCAGTCGGAAGAGTTCCAGATGTATGCATTCCTTCTCTCGCGCGACGGGTTACTAATCCTACTATCAGACACCAATGGATATTCATCACCGACACGGTGGACGCAATATACCGGCCGGACGAGTGCTTCCCTGAAGCGATGCTGGACCAGCTTGCGGAAATCGTCAGCAGTCTGCCTGCCGCTGAATCTCGAGTGCGTGTGTATCTCCCTGTATCCTCGCGATGCCCTTTATATACCCCCTATAGGAAGCGCCCGTGGCAAACGGGCTCATTATCAGCCCTTCCCCGTACGCGGCGAATTTCGGTAGTGAACGTCCCATGCGGCGGCCGTTGCTAAACTCTATCCGGCAAATTGAGAGTATCCGCGACCTGGCGCCATTTTTTTCCAGCGTCAGTATATCCTCTTACGAGAGCGTGTACGCGAGCGCGGGGACTGTAGATTGGAATGCGATAGAGAAGGGAATTATGGAAGATATGTTTGACGGACGGTAACCTCTAGGAATACTAGCTATCTAACTTATTCCATTTCGCACTTTGATACCTCACGCACTAACACCCTAACTTCAACCAACAATACCATGACCGCTTACTTCCGGTTTCGCTTTGACCTGTCGTCAGGGAACTGCTCAACCCGGTTTCTTGGAAAGCAATGAATGAATATGGTGTACATATATGTTAAGTAACGACAGAAAGCCGCGAACTCGATAGCAAGGCGAGGTGCGAAATGCGCTCAGCGCCGGCGAAGTCGACGCGCTCGATGCGAGCTTAAAAGTCGCCCCAATTCCGGCGCAATTTATACTGCATGCGTTCCTAACCGTCAGTAACCTCAGGCGAAGAGATTTGGGCCGGGGAGGATGCAGTACCTTGTAGGGGAGGTTTTTCCTGCAGACAGGAGGTGTGAGTGGTTGTAGCGTGAAACGAATAGCTTGAACGTACCGCATCTTATCGCCCGGTTTGGTAGGGGGCTTGTATCCTTCAGAGCCCGAACCCCATTCACCCTTCTTCTCCGCCTCGGCCTTGGCGCTATTGAACTTTACACTCGGATCCTGCTTTTCCGGCGGCGTCACCCGTGTCACTTTCGGTTTCGCCGCACCTGGTGACAGGACATGAGCGGGCGGCTCGACGAGCGGGTCAACAACAATCTGCTCGTCGTGGGGGTGCGGCACAGCCGCAGGGTGTTGTGCTGCATCCTCTTGAGACGCAACCGGTGTCTCACCTTCAGCAGCTAAAGGTGCCTCGGCGTGTTCCTCGTGTGACGCCAGCGCCTCCTCCACGGTGATGCCTTGGTAGGCGGCTTCCTTCACGGCTTCCTTCCGCTCTATTTCCTCGTGGTGCGCAAAGTGCTCCAAGTCCTCGGGGTGGGTGTATGACTCGTCCGTCTGCGTCTCGGGCGTCGAGTGGAATTCCTCTAGATAGATACGAAATCAGTACCAATGTGACAGAATACAGACAGTGCGCGCCCGACCTTCGTGGTGGAGGAAAAACTCGCTCTCGATATCGTAGTGGTGTCCCTCCGCACCCATGTCGTCGAAGTTTGGTAACCCATCCAGACCCACGGCCTCAAATTCCTCTGGGGTGACCTTACCATCCTTGTTCTTGTCAAGCAGTTTGAGCACTGTGCCGGAAATATGGTCGGCCTTCTTTTGATGCTCCTCGTCGTCCTAAGGCATTGCGGTCAGGTGGTTCGTGGTGACACGTCTCGGAGCGTTCCTGCCTTAGATTTCTTCTGGGAATAGACGTGGTGGACCCCGTAGATAGCCTCGACCTCCTCCTTGTCCCAGTAACCGTCTCTGAAATGACACGTTAGCAAAATGGTGGGCGGTGATCTGCGACACGCACCGGTTCAAATCATGGAGTTGGAAAAAGCTCCGGAGGTCAAACGAGTCTCTGTGAGGCAAGTTTAGCCTGGAATACAGAAACAGAGCGGTGCTAAGCGTACATATGGTGCTCCGTGGCCATCTTGTGACAGAATTACATTGAATACAGCTCGAAAAGTGCAGGTTGGGAAGACGTACATGCCGTTGGGCATACGCCTTGATGTCTTCACCGGGCTTCATGCCGGTGCCATGGTCGCCATGGGCCAAGACATTGCGGGCGAGCACAAGAAGAGAAAGACAGGCTGCCTTCATTGTGGTCGAAGCTCGTGCCAGATGAGGAAGTGTGGGGCTGTGCTGTCGATGGAACCTTCCGCCTCGGATCAGATCTCTCGATTGGGACATTTGATCGCCGGCAGCAACTTTGATGATATCAAAGCAACCGAAAAGGAAACGAAGTTCAAAGAAACATCTATTATTAAGTAGATACGCCGACAAAAACTTGAAGCACACCACCAGTAAATTCAAACTCAAGGTCGGATCAGAGCAGGGGAGACGGGATTGGGTGACGCTTTGGTTACATCGGATACGGCGGATGAAGGAGGTACCGTGTGCTTGGGCTTGTGCGCAATGGCTGCAAGTGTCGGCGTGTCGCGACTGGACGGCATGGTAGGTGGGGAAGGATCGCCAAGCATGAGGTGGCGGCGGCGGAACGTGTTCTGGGCGCAGGCAACAATGGCGGGCACGAATAGTGGCGAAGGTGCAGGGAGAGATGAGAGTATGAAAGTAAAACCTTGGAGCGCCTCGAGCTCAAGGCTCAAAAAAATTCTGAGGTCAATTTCCCTTGCTCAACACCCGCGCGGAAGTGACGTCAAGGATCCCGTGAGGTTTTTTCAAACTGCCAGGGTTGCGTCCAAGACTTCGGGGGCAGCTGATGAAATTGAGCATGCGGCGGCCGTTCTGCCGCAATCAAATTCACAGATCGGACCAGAGTGCGATGCTGTGCAAAACTAGTCCGTTAGTCTCCTATCTCCAGGAATCCGTTCTCACCTCACGGAATCCGTCCATAGGTTTTCATCCGTCCACTGCATTTTCTGCGCATAATATAGGAGAATCATTGGTTTCTCAGTCGCGACACCTTTGAAAGGATCGGGTGGCACATTTTTAACCCGCCAAACAGAAATTTCCGTTTATCGGGGTTCCATTTGGCTGTTGCGTCCGCGGCCCGAAAATTCTTCTGTCATATCCCGGTTGAAGGGGATTATCAAGCCGAAAGGTTTATAAGGGTTTCGTTCGGTAGCGGGCGATCGAGTCAGCCCCCTTCGTCTCCCACCATGACCGATATTGAGAAGGCCAAGGAAGAATTCAACGCACTTTCTCGCCAACTGACTCAAAGATCGCAAGAAAACGTGCCCTCGGGTGCCACGACGCGCGCTGCTTCAGACATTGAGAAAGGACCAGGCGAAGAAGCACCATTCGATCTACGGGAATACTTGACGACCTCCAATGATGCACAACAGCAAGCTGGAATAAAGGTGCGCGTTTCACGCGTCATTCAAGTGTCGTGCTCAACTCGATATCTCTTAGCACAAAGTACGCGTTCACTCCGTGTCCATTCCGTGGAACCAAGCTGTCTTTAACCGAATTTAAGCACGTCGGTGTTACATGGGATGATCTAGAGGTGAAAGTCGCAGGCGGTTTGGATAGCAAAGTAAGCGGATTGGTCTGCCGCTTCTTCTTTCGTATTTATACAATTTGCAAAAGTTCTATGTGGGAACTTTCGGAGGAGCCTGCCTCGATTTCTTCCTCGCAATCCCTTTGTGGATATGGAGTCAAATTTTCGCGCGTTTCAATAAGAGTGAAGGCCCCACTCGAACTATTCTGCACAAGTTCGGCATTTCAATCATCTTCCTACCCGGAGCCTGACGGTTGCAGACAATCCGGAATGTTGAAATCTGGAGAAATGTGTCTAGTTCTTGGCTGTCCGGGTTCTGGCTGTACGACATTCCTTAAAGCAATCGCTAATGACCGCGAAAATTTTGGATCGGTCTCAGGAGAGGTCCTCTATCAAGGTATCGACGCAGAAACGATGGAAAAGTATTACAAAGGAGAAGTAGTATTTAATCAAGAAGGTGGGTGATACTCTTGATATGGTCAAAGAAATACAGGCTGAAAATCCGTCCCAAGACGACGTGCACATCGCCACACTCACGGTACTGGCCAGGAATTCGCACATAACCAGTCCACTGAGAATCAGTTCTAGGTTCAACAAACGCTGGCTTTCGCTTTATCGACGTAATTTTCTTCTCTTCCCTGAGTGCACTCAACCGACCAACACTTTTCAGGAAGACCCCTGGTCCCAATGGGCGTCTTGCTGGCGTGCGCTCCTTCTATAATTCTTTTTCAACTCTATGTTCAAAATCTCCCTTCTAATTAGGTCTCCCGGAAAGAATTCGACGCTGAAGTTCAAGAAACGCTTCTTCGCATGCTCAATATTCTACACACGAAGCAAACCCTCGTCGGAGACGAGTTTGTGCGAGGTACATGGCCTTTTCTCCGATATTGCTGGGTCCTCACCAGCATTAATCAGGCGTCTCGGGTGGAGAGCGCAAACGTGTTTCCATTGCGGAAATGATGGCCACTCGAGGTAGGCCATCCCCAATTCCTACGTCACCTCTTCTAAAGTCATCCCAGCACGAGTCCAGGCATGGGACAACAGTACCAGGGGTCTTGACGGTATGCGGTCCATCAATAGAAGCTGATCTCTGGTCTCACCAAGTCTAGCGTCAACTGCCCTGGATTTTGTGAAATGTCTGAGAATTATGACCGATGTCCTGGGGCAGACTACCTTTGTAACACTGTGAGTGCTCCTTGACCGTACCCTGACTCTTTCTCACGGTTTTCTACGACAGCTATCAGGCTGGAGAAGGTTCGAGTTTCTGATCAAGAGAAGAGTAGTAATAATTAATCGCTTCGCTCATACAGGCATCTACGACTTATTCGATAAGGTAACATGAGCCTGAATCAGGAGACGCCTTTGCTATATCGCTTTTTTAGGTCATGGTCTTGGATGAAGGACGACAGGTGTTTTTCGGACCGCCCACCGAGGCGCGTGCGTACTTCGAACAACTCGGATATCAAACCCTCCCTCGCCAGTCGACTGCCGATTATCTGACAGGTCAGGAGTCCCAGCTGAGTCCCAGTCTGAAATTATCTGACGGGCTGCACGGCAGGCTGCACTGACCCGAACGAACGACAATTTGCTCCCGGACGCTCTGCTCACGACACACCCTCCACTCCAGAAGCCTTGGAGAGCTGTTTCCAGACATCCCAATCCTACCGGGCGCTTGACGACAGCCGCGAGAAATACAAGTTGCTCATGGAAACAGAACGCGCAGACCAGGAGGCATTCCGTGCCGCCGTAGCTGCCGACAAGAAGAAGGGCGTGTCGAAGAAGAGTCCTTACACCCTCGGCTACATGGGCCAGGTCCGCGCTCTGACTGTTCGGCAGTTCCAAATGAAGATGCAAGACAAGTTCACCCTCTACACTAGTTTCACGCTGTCGACCGTCTTGTCGCTCGTGCTCGGTGCTGCCTTCATCAATTTACCACTCACTTCTGCTGGAGCTTTTACTCGCGGTGGAGTGATCTTCGCGGCCCTGTTGACGACATGTTTGGATGCCTTCGGCGAAATGCCCAGTCAGATGCTTGGTCGGCCGATTCTGCGCAAACAGACGAACTACAGCATGTACCGCCCTTCTGCAGTTGCGGTTGCGAATACATTCGCGGATATACCGTTTTCTGCGGCGCGCGTTCTGATTTTCAACATTCCGGTGTATTTCATGGCCAATCTAAATCGAACAGCAGGCGGCTTTTGGACATTCCACCTTTTCAACTATATCGCGTACCTGACGATGCAAGGTGGGTCTGTTATTGTCCTGGATCCAAGTCCCTCTAATGTCCTCACCAGGGTTCTTCCGCACGTTTGGAGTGCTGTGTACCAATTTCCACGTGGCATTCCGTCTTGCGGTGTTCTTCATTCCTAACTTGTTCGTAGCCCTCATTTATTTTTCCGTGAAATATATTCACTGTGTGTTCGCAGCATTGAGTACACGGGGTACATCATTCCCGTCATTAAGGCGAGTCAAACTGTGAAAAGTGCCCCGCCATCCCGCTTACACCGGCCAATAGATGAAGCGTTGGCTGTTCTGGATTGTACGTTTGATATGTTTCCTCCGAGTGTCTTCACGCTAACCTCTCTTCCAAGTACTACATTAACCCTATAGCATTTTCGTGGTTTGACCATTGTTACTCTCTTTGGTCGTTGGTTGTTGACTCTCAGCAGGCAAGCCTGCATCGAAAATGAGTTCAGGCGAATTCAGGTATCTGAGCTCTTTGTTTCCTCATAGTCTCAATAACCGTTCGGGACGTTAGTTAACTTGCGACGGAACTTATATCGTTCCCCGTAATGTTGGGAATCTCACCACGTACCCGTTAGTCCTTGCTCGCGTCCACCTGTGCTTTATCTGATCCAGCAAACAGCGAGGAACTCGGACCCAATCAGGCATGCACTCTTTTCGGGTCTGGTGCCGGTAACAGCGTCGTTTCTGGGGAGTCGTACATATCGGCTGCGTTTGGGTTGAACAGCGACAATCTCTGGAGGCTCAACTTCCTTGTCTTGATCGGATTTATGCTCCTATTCCAACTTACCCAAATCATCGTGCGTCACCCTTTTTCGTTCTTGAGACCTTGTTTTGATCTTCTTCCAGTCTCTTGAGTATTTTCCCGTGAGCGATTGTTTAGTTTGACCCCAAACGGCCACTTATCCTGACCTTAGGCGTACGACCAAACGCTCAGTTTCAAGGTATCTGTGAACTTCATTGAAGGTATTTCCGGTGGCTCATAGATTCCCAGATTTTTGCGAGAGAAGACGCCGACGCAAAGAAACGAAACGAAATCCTTCGCGCACGCAAAGCTGAAAAGAATGGAAAGGCTCACACCGAATCTGTCGAGCCCTTGCAGAATGAGAAGGGGTTTGTTGCGCTCTCATTTCTTGGATTACTGCGTCTCACCGTCGTTCGAAGTACTGTGGCGGTTCCCAAGAAAATTTTAACTTGGGAGAAATTGAATTACTCCGTTCCGGTGCCAGGCGAGTAATTTTACTCTATCCACGGCCCACCTTATCATGTTCCGATGCCAGGTGGTACGAGGCGCCTGCTGCATGATGTTCAAGGCTACGTCGGGCCCGGATTGACGGCTTTGATGGGCGCATCAGGAGCAGGAAAAACTACTTGCCTCGACGTTCTAGCGCAACGCAAAAACATTGGTGTCGTTTCTGGAGACATTCTGTTAGGTGGCCGCCCTCTGGCCTCCGACTTTGCGCGAGGAACAGCCTACGGTTTGTTTCCTGTTTTATCTCCCTACTATCGTTATTGACGAGATGGAAAAGCGGAGCAAATGGATGTACACGAAGGTTTGACCATTGTCATGTCTGTAACATGATTTCAATGTTTTTTCAGGGACTTCCACCGTTCGTGAGGCTCTGCGCTTCTCGGCATATCTTCGCCAGCCAGCGGAGGTCCCACAGGAAGAGAAGGATGAGTATGTCGAAGGTGAGCGACTGAACCCTTTTCCGCGCAGTTAGATTAACAAGAACTAGAGCTGCTTGAACTTTTGGAACTACAAGGTGTGTGATTATTGCAGCCCGCAGTCTTTTTTAGAAACCGACATTACCGATATAGATCTTTCCGAGGCCCTCATTTTCTCCCTCAGCGCTGAGTCGAGGAAAAGACTTACGATTGGCGTTGAATTGGCGAGCAAACCAGGTGCGTTGTTCTTTGGCGTCGAATCCTGTCGCATGCTCACTGTGAAGTAACAGAACTGCTGCTTTATTTGGTAATTCATAAACCTTGGCCCTGCGTGTGTTTAACTAACCTAATGAACCTAATCAAACCAACAGGATGAGGTGAGAGTTTCAAGCGCCATACCTTCGTGTCTAACGTCGATGATATCTTCATTTAGCCCACAAGCGGCCTTGATGCACAATCTGCTTGGAACATTGTGCGCTTCCTTCGCAAGCTCGCCGACCAAGGCCAGGCCATTCTTTGCACTATCCATCAACCCAGCGCTCTGTATGCGTTTCAGTTTTCGCCGACTACACGTCTAATTCCCTACCCAGATTATTTGAATCTTTCGATAGACTATTACTGGTCAGTCACTTGGATTCAAATCTTTGCCCCTTGCTGACATCGAACTCGAGCTCGAGCGAGGTGGAGAGACGGTTTACTGTGGGGAGATCGGCAAAGATTCGGCTGTTATACGCTCGTACTTTGCAGCCCACGGTGCCGTTTGTCCTGCAAACGTCAACCCGGCCGAGTACATGTTAGAGGCTATCGGTGCAGGAACTACTCCGATGGTCGGTGATCGTGATTGGAAGGACATCTGGCTGGAATCTGCCGAGTGCCAGACGCTCCGAGACGAAATCGAGTCCATCAAGAAGAAGGGACTTGCCCAAGCTGAGGCCGATGAAAAGGCACACAACACTTGTCAGTCGACCCACCTGTTCATTCGAAGCGCCACTCACGTTGGCGTCAAGATGCCACCTCTTTCATGTATCAGCTCCGTATTGTCACGGCCCGAAATAATCTTTCTCTCTGGCGGTCTCCAGACTACCTGTTCACCCGACTCTTCGTCTGTGGCTTCATCTCGCTATTTGTTTCGCTCTCCTTCCTGCAACTGGGAACCAGTGTCAGAGACCTGCAGTTCCGAGTCTTTTCCATATTTTGGGTTTCCATTCTCCCCGTACGTTTTTCTTCCGTTTTTCTTCCGTTTTTCTTCTTATTCTAACGCGTCGCCACAGGCCATCATCATGTCCCAAATCGAGCCTTTATTCATCTCTAATCGGAGAATTTTCATCCGAGAGGCCTCAAGTCGTATTTATTCGCCGTACGTTTTTGCGATCGCCCAAACCATTAGCGAATTGCCTGGCAGCCTTGTGTGCGGGACCGTATACTGGGTGTTGATGGTGAGTCCAGGTTGGACGGCATTCGTGTATGTCATGACGAGAATCCTTGACCAGGTTTATCCGCAAGGATTCGGACAAGGTTCCGCTGGAACAAACGGCACCGGCTTCCAGCTTTTGATCACACTGATTATGATGCTTTTCGGTGTCAGCTTCGGCCAACTAATCGCCGCTATAAGCCCAAGCGTTCAGGTATGTTTTCGTGCGAACAAATGCGGGGTCCCTTGATGACCAGTGGCGTAGGTCGCTGCGTTGTTTAATCCATTCATGGCTCTTGTTCTCACAACATTTTGCGGCGTGACAATTCCCCACGTATCGAACGGATATTGGGTATGCTTTTTTTGGCCAACGAAATCCAACCAATAATCCCTGTATCACAGTGGACCTGGCTCTATCAACTCGTACCCTACACGCGCAGCCTTGCAGCGATGGTCTCTACTGAACTGCAGTAAGTGGGACGGTATCTGGCATGGGTTTGAACTGACATTCTTTCTAAGTGGATTGAAAATCCAATGTGCCAGCGACGAATTTGCCACGTTTAATCCTCCGGCGAATAGCACTTGTGCGCAGTGGGCGCAGGACTTTGTCGACGTCGCAGGTGGCTATCTGGCCAACGGAAACGCTACAGCGAATTGTCAATACTGCACCTATTCCGTCGGAGACGAATTTTATACACCCCTGGGTATCAGCTATTCGCATCGTTGGAGAGACGCGTTCATCTTCTTGGCTTTTGTCGGTCAGTTGTTTTCCCTTGCATTAGAATCCGTTTGGTCCCGACTGAATTCTCGCAACAGGCTTCAACATCATCATGACTCTTATCGCATCAAGATACCTGCGCTACGCCAAACGATAAGCCATGGATACCTACGCACAACTAGAATTACATTAGACGTTAACTTGCACTAGTACTACATATTGGCACGCTATTCATGACGAGGCCCAACTTTGGATGCAGGAGTCAAGGTTCCTTGAAAAAGCCCCCGCTGAGATTTCCCCTCCCAGTCGAGAACCTCCTGAAGAGCGACGTCGCGTCTTTTGGACATGGCAGAAAATTCCCAAATCTTCATGACGGCAGGAATGGCGATGCGGATATCTTTGCAGATCGGGAGTGTTTGTCTTAAAGGCGTTCCCTGATGCAATAAGGCGTCCAGGGCGAGCGACTTGAAGAAGACCTAGGGAGAGCAAGTCAACAATGGTTGTAGCATCTGTTTCGAGAAATTCAAGGACCGAAAACTCATCATCCGACGGATACGTATCGGCAGATTGCATATAATTCCGCGCGGCTGCTGCAAGGTGAATAGTTTTGTCCTCTGCGGTCTTCGCTGTATTCGCGAGTCTCAGATGAAACCATCCAAGGATTCTGCGGATGCGAATGATTGAACGTGCCCATAAGCCAAGGGAGGACATACCCGAGAGCATCTGCATGAGGATAAGTCCATGCAGCTGCGTAGTGGCCTGGATGGTTTGGGTGATATTGGTCTTCGTTTATTTTTTCTGGCGTGTTGAGCAACAGCTCTTTGATCATATCTTGGGCAAACTTGGCAACATTTTGTGGGGTATAGTCGCATTCCGCATCATTTGCTTCAACCCACTGTCGATGGACTATTGAGCAGTCAGAATACAGAATCAAGAGACTCACATCCATGACTGAGGACACAAATAAGCGGTTGACGGACCGCATGAAAATCAAGTCAAAGATGTCACCGCGAAGGGAACGAGATACGTCCTTCCAAGTTTCGCGGCCCCATTCAATGACGTCCAATGCACTACGGAAGTACTCAGTAGCCACCCTGTGACTTCCTGTGCTTCCACTTATGAAACCCTGCATTATCCACAATCTTCTCACCATTAAATTCAAGATCCGTTGCGAGCAGAAAATGTTTACGAACCTCACGGTCATGCACAGCGCTGGGCCCACAGAGGACCAGCCCTCTTTGTCAAGCCGACCAGGAGTCTGTTCACAGACGGTTTTTGAACCTCCCTTTCCCCACGCTTGATAGTATTCTCCTTCAAACAATTTGTGTGCGAGTCATAGAGGATTAGGAGGGCCAAGGGCCCACCTTCAAACTTGACTTGTTCCATGTACTGGTTCAACCAATCCTTGGGTCGACTGTCCATATAGAAACATCTTCGGTCGATCAATATTCCGTTGCTCATTGCTTCGATTGCCTGGACCAATTAACAAAATCAGCAGGGAAAAATGGCCACATACATGGGGTTCTCCCTCCACGGCCAATTCTCCCTGGATGTACCGTTTGACAGTTCTTTTCATGGTGTCAACGCCTTTTTCAAAGGTCTAGCCTGTGAATTAGTCTCGAGAGGTCGTAGCAAATGAAATCACTCGCCCGGGACGCGTATAAAAGAACAATTGCACTGCTGTCTTTTTGCGCAACCAAAATTTTTTTTTCGAGAGCCGCCGCACGAACCCAGGGCATAGTTCGTTTCCCCTTCTCGTTGCGCCCAATTGGTACAGCGACAAGTCGACTTGGAGGCGGGGGCTTGGCTTTTGCAGCCTTAGAAGCCTTCACACCGTCTCGAAGTTGGGCCTGGAGCGCCTTTTGTGCAGGTGTTAGGTCTTGCGAAGGCATGCAGGCTAAAGCAGCGTCCCATGCATTGAAGCACTTGTCCCAGACACCGAGACCCTGTCCGGAGTGTTAGAGAAACCTTTGAAATTGAGAAATTTGGCTTGACCTGGGCCGCGCTTGCCAATCTTGCCCAAGCCTTCGGATATTTCGGGTCAAGTTTTGTGGCCTGTGCAGTCGTGAATTCTGGATGATTGCCATAAACGAAGGATGGAGTCGACCTTGTCGGCATCGTTTGCAGCGTCGAGGAATCTGTGTATGTTCCTTCAGTTTGGATCGCTGTCTCCGACTGAGGCAGCCAACTCTTTCATAGACAAGCTAGTGGCCGCCCGATTAGCATAAAGAACCGCATTTTCTGGCATTCATGAGCTCCGTGCCGTGTAATCCTATCTACCTGCCTACCTGGGTCCTCTTTGATCGCGTCAGAATATTTTTCGTAGGCAGCCTGGAGGCTTTCAGCAGGGCTTTCCGAAAGCCCTCTCAGAAAAACAGAACCTGAAACTCTCGCTTCTCATGCAAAGCATTCCCTTGCAGTTTCAACAGTTGAGCTCGGTCTTCAGAAGAGGAATTCATCAGCGGAAACGCGTTCTTTGACAACGAATTCTGCAGGACAAGGGAAATCGAAATCGATGTGAACGTTACAGTCGTTGTTACGTGACGCCGGGCTATGCGGCCCGTAAAAATTGACAATTTGAACCGATGTCACACCGGAGATTACCAAGTTTCAGACATAGGGCTGGGCACCGTCCGTATACGGTCACGGCCGTAAATTTACGGACCGTAACCGTGTGGATTTTGACGTTGACGGTACGGCCAAAAATCAGACCGTGACCTTCCGGACCGTCCGTTTTGACCGTAAACAGGGTGTAAATCTTGGTTTGGCAGACAAAATCTACACGGACTGGACTTCTTTAGTTGCGAAATTATGAATACGGTTCGTAAAAAACCACTGAGCTCTTTATTTGGCTGGATATAAACACACCGTATTCCACCGTCGAAATACGGTCCGGATTTGGGGTCTCAAAGTCGCACACGACACGGCATCCCGACCGTATTACGGTACCCGTATTCCGTGCCACACGGTTACAGTGGCCAGCCCTATTCAGACAGTTCAAAGCGTAATTCTAAACATAAAGTTTTGAGTTAAATTTTGAGCAAGCCCAAACTTGAGCTGATTAGTATAGTTTAAGTCCATCTGAAATTTCATCTTAAACTAATAGAATCAGTTCACTACTCAGTTAACCCGAAATGTATTCTGAAACTCTGAGTTTCGGATTACAATTCAGCTTGACCGAAACTAATAACCGAAACCTTTAGTTTCGGTGATAACAGCTGACCCAAAACTTGAGATATTGGCTGAGCTGCCAGAAATGTTAAGTTTTGGAATTGATTTCAGCTTGTCCGAAACGTTAAGTTTCCGCTTTGATTTCAGCTCAAGGTGAAATCTAAACCGAAACTAATTGTTTCGGCTGCACTGAAATTTGGTCAGCAGATGATCCACAGACCATCTGCTGCTCATCTGCGGACCATCCGCCGCTCATCTGCGGACCATCTGCCGCTCATCTGCGGCTCGTCTGCAGATTGACTAAGTAAGTGTACTTTCCTGAGTTCCCTGCAGCGCAAGTCCACCATGGGGATTCTCTTTCTAATGAAGTTTCGCTGTCCCTGTTTGAACTTTGAGCACTTCTTTGGAACCCCTACCTGCTCGAGAACTGGCACCCAGTGGATGGTCTACAGACAAGGAGCAGATGGTCTGCGGACAAGGAGCAGATGGTCTGTGGACGAGCCGCGGATGAGCGGTGGATGGTCCACAGATGAGCGGCAGATGGTCTGCGGATGAGCGGCAGATGGTCTGCGGATCATCTGCCAACCAAATTTCAGCGCAGTCGAAACAATTAGTTTCGGTTTAGATTTCACCTTGAGCTGAAATCAAAGCGGAAACTTGATGTTTCGGACAAGCTGAAATCAATTCCGAAACTTAACATTTTGGGCTCTGATTTCAGCTCAGCCGATATCTTAAGTTTCGGGTCAGCTGTTATCAATACCGAAAACCAAAGGTTTTCGTTATTAGTTTCGGTCAGGCTGAATTGTAATCCGAAACTCAGGGTTTTGGAATACATTTCGAGTTAACTGAGTAGTGAACTGATTCTATTAGTTTAAGATGAAATTTCAGATGGACTTAAACTATACTAATCAGCTCAAGTTTGGGCTTGCTCAAAATTTAACTCAAAACTTTATGTTTAGAATTACGCTTTGAACCATCTGAAACTTCGTAATCTCCCGTGTGTGTTACTTATTTATATAACTGTTCGTAGCGCTCAAGAGTGCTGTTCAAAGACCCATCTCGTTGAAGGCGTGTCTTTAGACGGCCCAAGTTCGACAGCCTCACATTTTTCAATGTTCATCATGAATAGCATTCAGTTTGGCTGTTTCCACCACTGTCTCCCTACACAACGGACTAACAGCAACTTGGCAAAAAAAAAGTGGGGCAATCTGAGTCCACCTAATCTTCTTGTCTGTGCTTAATCATTGCGGCTCGTCTCTCGATCTGTTCAGTTCAAGTTGTCGGTATATAACTCGGAGGAACAAAGTTTGAAAGACAACTCAACGAGGTCTGTTAGCATCGCTGGAAGATCCAGTTCCAACGTGCCCTCCGCAAGCTGCCTTTCCGCGTCAGCCAAGAACTGGACGGCATCCTGGCAGTTGAAATTTATTTTCTTCATCGACATCGGGGAAAAATCCCAGATCTTTGCCGCGTACGGCATCGCCGCACTGATCTTACGGCAAAGAGGTAGGGTGTCCCGCAGAGGAGCACCACCCCACCAAAGAGCTTCCAAGGCAACAGCGAGCAGATATGGATGTTCCTCGTCGTCTGGAAGACGAAGAAATGAACGAGTCAGTAACGAGTCATCGCAGCCGAAAAAGAAATAATCATGCCGCACCTATGGGATATTTCTCCGCAGCTTGAATGTAATACTGGGCTGACATTGCAAAGTCGGTGGCGGCCGCTGGGTCGAGATCTTTCTCGAGGTTTTTATCATCCTCCAGCTGCCTATCAATGTATGTCATACCGAGCTGCATGTGACACCATCCAAGGATGCTTTAAATATGAGAACACGGACTGCTCGGGAAAGGTCCAACTTACGCCAGTGCTTCAGCAACAGGATATATCCAGAACGACAAGTAGAACCCAGGATCAAGGGCGCAATCCGGAGAGCGCTCGCTCGCCTCGGTTTCAGCCTTGAAATCTCGGGCCAAGGTTGCAATATCGTCCAGGCTATATCCACAGGAATCACCATTTTTCCTATGTAGCTTGAGTGGAATCAATACATATATGATTGCACACAAATGTTTTGGAAGACTTACGCTGACGACAGCAGAGATATAAAGTCTACGGACTCCGCGTACGAAGCTGGCTTCAAATACCACACCTCGATCCTGATAGTCGTCTGAATCCGGGAAACTGTAACATCGACAAGCACTTGCCTCGGATGCAACATTTGGATAGGTCTGACGTCCCACTCGAGAACATCAAGTGCGCGCTTATAAAACTCGACCCCGCCGGTCAGGACGCGCATGTTACTGTCCAAGAACCCTCATTATCCAGAGCCTAAACGAATCAAGTCAATCGAACGACTGGAATATAATAAATGTGAACCTACCGAATGGTCACGGAGAGGGCCCGACGCACAGGCAGCCATCCCGATTTCCTCAGTCTTTGCGGCACTTCCTGTTGGATTTGTTTCGGCCTCCTGCGGCCCAGGCACCTGTTGATCTCACTTCGAACTCCACTTTTTTTTGCATGTGTTAGATTCGCAGATGATACAGCAAGAAAAGAATTCGCGGCGTACTTTGAGTTTGTAGCTGCTCGAAGAACTCCGAGTGCGTGTGGAACACTCTGCTATCCCTGAGTATCCCGTTGGTTATATCGACTAGTGCCTGCATCGTTCATTGATTAGTTAGTGCAAGCCGGTTTGTTGGCATATTGTTTTTACATCGGGAGTAGCCTTGACTGTCACATTGTCCCCTTTGCGTTTCACCACCATTTGCCCCATGCTCGTTATACCACGAACGAAATCCTCGATGAAGATTAATAAACCTGATCATACCCAAAGCGACAGAGCAAACCTACCCGTACGCGTTAAGGATGACCAACCCTGTTCAGCGATCAGCCGCAGTTCACTGCGGTCAGCACACCTGAGCAAAAAAAGCGTACACTGCTTGGAGAGTCGCCTTTCGCGAGCTTCCCTTCTGCAGCTAATGCAAGCGCCCGATTCCAAGGCATGTTGTCGATGACGCCTGTAATGTCCGTCCTATTCTTTCCGCTCTGCTCT
>WIQG01000888.1:0-22626 GCA_014925785.1 Mycena galopus ATCC 62051 | reverse complement strand
AGGTCAAATTCGGTACGCTCTCCGTTCGTCCGAGCGCTTGGCGCATCACCATAGCATGGTGAACATGAAAAAAATATCATGGCAAGGTATCATGACCCAATCCGGAAGCGAACCCGGGAGTGCATCCTGCCGGCAAAGCAATGGAACCGCGGCAGGCAAGGTGGGCGGGGACCTTCGCTAAAGAGTTGTTTCTGCACTTGGGTTGGAGCTAGGTAAGCTAAGAGTAGGAGCGATTCGCGAAGGCCCTCATTTGAATTGGGCTTGGACTGACCTGCATGGAACAAAAAGCACACTCTGAAAATTCGAGACGCAGGACGCAATCATTATTGCCTTGGTTTATCGGTGAATTACACGTTCATGATACACGCCCGAACGTGTTCAACGCATACGAAAGACAAAAAAGCCAATGAATTTATCATAACCCGACCCGGAATCGAACCGGGATGCTGCGGTGACTACGGCAAACCGTTCAGCACAGAAAGCACGCGCGGACCATCCGCTGTCGGGTCAGTTTGTGTTTGAGTCTGATTTTGGCTGGATATACGGGCCTTGGAGTGCCCACGCCCGCAAGAGGCGACTCCTTCACCCTAGCCATCTTGCCTAGCCATCTTGAGAGTTGAAACCGCAGAGTTCTCAAAGTCCGAACCACGAAATCAAAAGTATTTCTCGTAGTATTTGCGGATGGGGTACGGGGAAGACCAAGAATGACATCAACATGTTGGGCCTATTGAAGCTAGATAGGAGACAAATGTTGTACCAAAAAAAAGCGAAGCGAATAGGTCATAACCCAACTCGGAATCGAACCGGATACCGTCCCTCCTTGCGCTCAGAGCGTATTGCGGCAGGGGACGCAGGCGCGGATCATCCGCTATCGGGTTCTTCTGTGTTATGGTTGGAGCTGGATATCCTTAGACGCCTTCAGCGCATCCGACGAAACCGCAAATGTTCCACACAAATTGAAGACCGAAAATTCCCGAAGGAACGTGCGCAGAGGACGACACGGATACTCGAACCGCAGGGAGGATGGCGCATTGCAGAGAGGTCGAGGGGTCGAGATACAGACCAGAAGATCGGGAAGAAGCATAATAGGCGGGAAACCCCAAGACTCCACCAGATGAGATCTAAATATCAGCGAACGCCAAAAGCGGAAGAAGCGACACCGAAGAATGGGGAACGGTTAGATATCTCGCACCGGGAGGTTGGCACGGAGTCATAAAGCACAAACACCGCGTAGGGGCGTGCGTATGGCGGTTGGCGCTACAGGAGGCGTGGGCGCTACGCTCTCTCGCCTGCAGTTGCGCGACTGCGAGGGAAGAGAAATGCGGTGACGTGAGCTGTGTATTGAGTTCATACGCTTCCCAGGTCCCTCCTCTCGCGCGCGTCCCACTCACAAAAAAGAAACGAAATAATGCAGATGAAACACAAACTCACCGACGAACAAAGGCGAGGGCTCTATCTTGATCTCAATGAGGTGCTTGAGCGAGGAGGTAAGGGATTTCTCCGTGATTTTGAGGTCGAGGGTCTGTGCGGCAAATGGTTAGTGGTGCGTTGGGGAGGGGACATGTACGACACGATGAGAAAGCGGAAGATGCGTGCCCCGCGACGGGGGAGTCCATTCTCAGATGGATCGTCCCTACAAGAGAGAAAGGAGAGAACGAGGGAAGCATTGAAAGAGCCACGAGGGAACCAGAACGGAGAAGACGGGGTGGTATGTGAGAGTACTGAGGGGAATGGGGAAAGGAAGAATCGAGGACAATCCGAAATCGGGCGCGACAGTGCCGGTCCCCAGCGCTGAGCTGCACAGACACACGCCAAACTCATATCATCTCGTCGTCGGTGGGCTTCGCATGCGCTCCGCCGAAATGACTTGCATCGACTGGTGCAGAGTCCCCGTAGCCGCACCCCCGAATCACCCACAGAGACAACGGAGAAGCGCCTGTTACCTCGCTTTCTGCGCCCGCATGCTGGTAGCATCCGCGTTGCCAAGGCACCTCGTGCCCGAGGTGGAAAGAGACAGCAGAGGAAGGATTCGCTCCGTCTTGACTTGGCAGCTGGAATGGCCGCGACGAGATGAAAGTCGAGCTGGACTACACGCTCCCACATGCGCTTGACGAAGCATCCGCTATACTATGAGTGGAAGAATGAAAGCAATCGAAAACTCACTAGCACAAAAAGTCTTGTCATATCATTATTCCCACCAACATTCACAGCTGCGCTGTGTCCTGGGATGTGGTGGGACAGCCTGAGAGCCTGAGAGCGAACCGCACGTCGCGTGCTCGGGGATCGAGACAGGCATTACTCGCGGCGGTGGCAAAAGGTAAGATGAGCGTAGCGCAGCAGACAGAGGGAGAGAAAGGGCGGTGGTACGTCAAGCGACCAAAGTCGAAGATGGGGAGGAGGTATGCTAGTCGTTCCCGAGCTGCCCCGAAAGCAAGCGCTTCATCGGCTCAACAGAGGAGGGTACAAGACAAATAACGGGATAGATAGAGAACTGAGCCCCCACATCCTACTGCTCCACATCCGCCTCTTGCACTGATCGCTGTCTGCTAGTCCGTCGGATTCAACTTGAGGAAACTAGGGCAAGAAAGGAGCCGAGTCGATCGTACGCCCTAGTCCATTCCAGTCCGATGTGTGAGAGTTTGAGTGTGGCTGGCGATGCCCAGAATCGACATGAAAGTTCGGGAAGAGCAGGATTGATCCCGGCATTGTTTGCTTTCAAAGCCATCATGATCGGCATGCATGTCTTCTCCTTCCATCCTGGAATCCATCCAGCTCGCAGGACAATTGCAGGACCACGGCCAGAAGTTGTACCAAGCTTGCCAGCTGATAACACTGCAGGCCTGACTTCCGACTTCTCGATCAGTACCGTTCAAGTCTGATCTCTTCCCAATGCCATGATTGTTCTTGACCTTACCGGATTTCTTCTGTGGGCCATCTGGGAGGGCAGGAATTCTCATCAATCTGCTTTGACCTTGGGCCCAAGTGACCGTGATCTACTCCTTCATCCCTGGCGCCGTCTTGGGGCAGGACTCGACCAGCATCCCGCTCGTGCGTGCCTGCTTTCCCTTCCTTTTGCGTTTCCCCTCCTATCGAACTAGAGTGCAATACTGATGTCGCGATTCACAGGTCCAATTCAGCACGACGACCGACGTGTGGCTCGGCCCGTGCACCGCGCAGGTCAACGTCGTCGCGGCATTTGCGTGCGTCCCTCCCTTCCCCTTCTTTCCTTCTCCGGTTTACTTCGTTTTAAATTCTTATGTTGATCCTTTGGTGAGCGGCGGCCAGGTACGCTTCCTTCCCTTTCCCGCCCGCATTTCATGCAGTATTGATCTGTTGAATCATGTGCAACTCACTTCGTCCCCACAGAACTTTGCTATCCACCCCTCGACGTGACCGACATACAGATCTTCACCTCCCCGGAAGGGACGCACAACTTCACCGTCTGCGTCAATGCGTTCACCGATATTGGCACCATCGCGGGGGCGAGACGGCGTGGTTGTGTTCTTTCCTTCATCCCCGGAGACCGAGTACTTGAATGATTCAAGAGTTGACGTATTTCTCGAGTTGGGGGGTACTTTTCGCTTCGAGTTGAAGTGTATTCTTGAATCGAAGGGTACTTTCGAGTATTCTTCGAGTTCAAGGGTACTCTTCGAACTTCCGCCTGTTCCTGAGTTGCGACTACGTTGTTTCTCGAAAACTCTTTTTGCCGTACTTACTGACGCGCCTTCTCTTCACAGTTGGGCGACAGCTTCCTTCGGAATGTTTCCACCGCGTGAGTCGCCCGCTCTGTTCCTTTCACTTTCCCTGCTCTCCCTCATGTACCTTTCCTGCTCGTCCTCTCCTTTACTCACGGAGACTTCCCATTCATCGCCCTTGACTTTATTTTAACGCTTCACCTTCCCCGCTCTTCCTCTCTCCTCGTGCTCGCTAACGCTCGCCCAGCTTCGACTTCGGCATCGACAGCCTCAGCAAGGGCACCCCCCTCGTGCAGATGCTCTCCACCACGGATGGGAACAAGCGCGCCGCAGACTACATCGCGGTGCGCGCCGCCGCAATGGCAGGGATGCCGCCTGAGTGAGTGTCCTGTTCTTGTCTTCTCTTTACCTTGTCTCGTCTCGTCTCTATATACCGTCGCGCCTGGCCTGTATAACGTCGCTCGCGCTTCTCCCATTCCATTTCCTTCGTTCTCGTTGATCTTATCCCGGCCCCGCCTCGCTTCCGTTTTCCCCACCTACCTTTCCCTGTCCCCCGACCGATTCCTTCCCTGCCTTTCTCGTTTCCATTTCTCCTTTTGCCCTGTAACTCTTCACTGCGCCAATACTGATAACCTCGCCACCAGGCTCGCCCCCGCAGACCTCATCAAAGTCTTCGCCGGCACCCTCAACACCACCGACGCCGTTCCGGTCACCATCTCCGCCCCCTCGTCCACGCCCGCGGTTAACGCCCCGGCGACAGCGAGCTCGGCGAATGGGAAGCCGAATTCAGCGAGCAGGATGGGAATGGGGTCGAGTGGGGTTGCGTTGTTGTTGGCAGCAGTGGTTGGTGTGGCTGTGTATAGATGTATTTATTGCCTGGTGCAATGGACTAACTGGTTTTGATTTTGATTATAAGCGATGATTGAGATTTGGGATGAAGGTAAGAGATTGTAGATTCAGAACTTAACACATTTGAGATCCAGCGAGCGGGAGGGCACACGGGTACGGGATAGCGAACACCTCCATCAACATGACCGTTGGCATGGTGCCTCAGCATTAAAAAGATGCCCTGGGCGTACAAGGCATGTCGTGGTATATATCCATGTCGTGGTATATATCACTACGCCATACTAAGGGGATGAGATGTTCAGCAACTATCCAAGCGACGTAGAGCTACACGTTGCCCAATCGGCGCGACTAGTATATACAACAGCACGGCGGGGCCCACAACTTTGGTTGAAGTTGAATTCCCGTTTAAACTTATGACCCAAGGCAAATTTCGGAGTTTGAAAAGGCTTCAGACAGAGTGGCTTACTTTTAAAAAGAGGGTTTGTCTGCACATGGGACCGGTGTGCTAACTCCCACAGACCTTTTCCTATACGACGGACAACGGGAAGCGCAATATCTATTGAGCGTTTCAGAGGTACGGTTGCGCCGAAAAGTGCGAGGAAGGAACGGGGTAGGAACACAGCGAGAGAGTAACAAGGGAAGACAACCAAGGAAAGGGAACGAAGGGAAACGGGGAGTGTATGGCAACAGCAGGGATGTGCAGCAAAAATGGAAGGGGAAAGTTACATCGCATCGCATCGCGAAACAATATATTTAGAAAAGGGAGAACGAAACAGAAACAGCAAAAATCTGGTCATGCGGTCCCCCTCCGTCTTCGCTCTGGTCATTGGAACTGCGGTCGCCCAACGCGGGCCGCACGGGGAGGTTGGGACTTGGTTGCTGCTGTGGGTCAGATGTACCAAGGTGCGAGGATGCACCGGTGGACTGATGCTGGGAGGTGAGGCAGGGCGAGGGCGGGGGCGGGGGCGGAGGAGGAAAGGGTTCTGTTGGCATTGGCGGAGGCGGGGGGAGGCGGGGGTGGTGCGTACTGGGCGGTGGTTTGATACGTCGGCTAGGGGAGGGTTAGTGAGGAAGAGAAGGAGACGGGGAGACGAGAACGGGAGGAATGGGGAAGGGAGGCCGCGCGTCGCAGAAGGGAATAGCCCGGTGAGTAGGATGAGGCGCGCCGGTTCGCCGAAGTGGGCACGCCCGAAAAGATATGAAAAAAATCATAGGAGACTCGACCGCGAGGGCAGAGCCCAGTGGGCGCTCACACGTCCTACGCGAAAATGGAAGGGAACGGAGGACGCTAAGAAGCCGTCCGCAGCGTTGCGTCGCTCGCATCCAAAAAAGGGGATGCCAAAAGAAAAGAGACAAGGGAATCTCTCACCTGAGCCTGCTGGGGCGAGGAGCGTGAGCGCAGGTTCGAGCGGGCAAGGGGCCCGGGCTTGAGGGTCTGCTGGGAGCGGGGACGCGTGTGATTGCGCTTGACACGACTCACGACTTTGCCCGGGCTCAAGATGCTCCTCCTCCACGTTTTGTTTTCGGTCGTGCGGCAGTTAAAGCAGCGTCGCCACACACGATCGCTCAGCATGGTCGCCGCTTCGTCCGTGTGCACGACCTCAATCACACCCGAAGCTCCACTGGGGCTCCCACCAGGCGCGGGCGCCATCGGCGGGCTGGGAATGGTGGCCGAGACGGGATAAGGGACATATCTGCTGTGGGAAATGATAGGGAAGGGCTGCACTGCGCGCCGGGCGTGCGGGTGGTGCTGGTGGTAGGCCGAGTGGGGCTGGAGGTTGCGGTCGGCGTGGTGGTACTGGGGGGGTGACGGCGGGGGTGGCGGCGGGGGTGGGGGCGCGTACATGTAGCCGGTCCGGCAGCAGCAGGGAAGGGCGTACTGCAGGGGGAAGTGGTGCTGCACCTGGTGCCGGGGAGCGTACCAATACACGAGCTGGGGCTGGGTGGTGGCAGACATCTGACCGTAGGGCTTAACGCAGTAGGGCAACTGTTCTTGTCTTGCTGGCAGGTGCCGGTATTTGTAGTGCTAGGTGCTGCGGCCTTTGTCGATAGCGGAGTAGAAACAGGGGAAAGCCAATATCTGCTTTCGCTGTCGCCTCTTTGATGATGATCAAGAATCCAAATCAGTGCCAAGTTTTTTAAGGAAACTGCTAGTCTCATTTCTACGCGTTGCTGAGCGTGTTCAGGAGCGGTATTTCCTCACGGATTTAATGATGTTGAATTGTCGAGATGAACTCGAGGCGGATTTTGATGGGGAGCACTGCCCTAAAGCCACCGAGCGCATTCCGCGAGGAATTACCAGTACTCTGTCTGAGCAGGCCTGGAAACGAGACTATCCCAAGCTACCGCAACAGACGAGGAGAGCCAGCTCGGCCGGCCACATCAGGCACGCGACGCACACGCGTTCCCCGTATGACATGGCCATCACCTTCTCTCAGGATCGAGGAAATTGCGTTGACGGCGAATTCAACGTGTAAGCTTTGATGATCATAATTCACAAGCATTGACCCGAGAAGAACACGTTCCAATTCCAAGAAATTTGGGGACGTGGCAAATCAGGGAAATTTATCAGAAGGGCATTGCCGCTGCGCCGGAGGCGGCAGCAATTGCGCGTGGGTCAACTGTTCGGCGGCCTGTGCGTGTGGTTGCTGAACAACATTCAACAGCCGCAGAGGTGTAAAACATGGCTGAATAGAAGAAGGGGAAGAAAGTAGATGCTTAAACTAAACGGAGAAGGTGCAAACATGTACAATGACCGAGCACATTTGAGTCAGAGAGGCACATGCCATCTTCGACGGGCGGAAAACTGCAATGAGTGGGTGTCCGTTGATTACGAACCTTCAGAATTACTCTATACTTGTAAATGCCTTTGTGGTGGCAGGAATGTCGCGTGGGGGCGGGGCATCTCTGAATTGTCGGTAAATACAAATCCAACTGTGAGAATGGTGCGGCAGACAGGATGATTGGTCAAAAAAGGGAATGGAGTAGACATGGACATGATTGTATGAGGAGGTAGCACTTCATTCTAGTTTTTCAATTGCCCTCGAAAGTATTCAGCTTCGAGTACAGTTGCTGCGCACTGACGCGCTAGTGGCAGTACTCGGGAGCACAAATACATTGACTCCATGCCATCAAATTGAACGTCTGCGTACGTAGGTTGGGCACTTGCGGCATTTCGACCTTGGATCAAGAGCAGAAGACACCCAAAATGAACATTTACCTCATTTGTGTGAATGAGCTGCACTTGGATGAATCCACGGCACATCAAATCAATCTGCCTCACCACAAAAATCTTTTCATCTCGTCTATGCTCTCCCACAGATTCCCAGAAAGTCAGTCCGTTCAACATTTTTGCCACACGAAGCACGTGGCTGTTCGATGCCGTCACCCGCCTGCTTTTGTTCTCCGCCTCAAATAACCACCATGTTACCTCGACTAACCGCGACGTTAACTGGACTAGCTGCTACATCGTCTCCGCGCCGTTGATGTGTTCCAAGAATATTTACACGGGGAGCTTACCCAAATACCTGTGCCACAAGATTCACAACATATTTGGGTCATGTTCTGTTGGTCCTCGTAGAGGGCACGCCCAGACCACGGGCTCACATGTCTCTGGAATTCCTCGCTGCAAGACCCTGAGGTGAGTAAATCAGTGATTGATGCGGAATTTGCGCGGAATCCCAGACACATCACTGCTGAGAAAAATCTTTGATTCCTTCCAACTCATGGTCTGTTGGTCTTCGTACTGATGGCACGCACAGAACAGGTGCTCGCGTGTTTGGAATTCCTGATTGATGTGGAATTTGGGCGGACACACACCACTAATTTTATAAATAGGGTGATGTCATGCCGGCAATCTGAACGAAAAGGTATCACACACTCACAGTTGCGTTCTAATCCCCACCTGAAGTGACTGTAAACCTCGTATGGTGTAAGATTGGATGGTCTCAGAATTTTCCTGCCTTCAAATCCACTTACCAAAGCGTGAGAAATCGCTTTCGAGTTCGAACACGTTCGAACGCCAAACGGAACCTGAACGCCGGTTCAGGTTCAAGGTTCGGCGATTGCCTGAACCGAACCCTGCCAGCATAGTCTGACATAACACGAGATAGCATCTGATTGAAGGAGATTGCCATACCGACCCATACGTTTGCGGCATTGCAGTAGTAAGAAAGGAAACAGTGTTCTGATCTTCCAAGGCAAAAACCACTCCATTCTCCAGCTTCTTCGACCCAATGGCTATCAGGGCGACATGTTTGAACACCAGCATCGAGTGCAAAATCCAAGCAACCCGGTGCGGTAGTCTGAACGATATCACGGATTTATTTAGTCCTGGATAAGAAGTCAGTACTGTTTCCGCGGAGCATGCGTGGCGCATCCCTTCTCGGGACATGTGCGTCGGTGTCTTCGCCGAACTGGGCAGACACTCTGGATCGTTGGCATTTGCTGAATCACAACCTGTGCTCCTCTTGTCCTCGAGACATTGTTTCTCATGAGAGACAGACTGAGAAGGTTGTTGATGCATGGGATGGGAATGAGACAATATCAAGCATCTGGCATCAACATCGGCTTGCACAACGTCGGCTTGCAGAACATCGGCTTGCAAAACAATGGGCCGGCCACCGAAGGGCTGGATGTTCATTTCGTCAAAGCCATAAATCGACGATAAAGTCTCGAATAGATGCTGTGATCGCGAGGACCGTGGCTAGGGAAGGAGCTCATTTTCCCAGTCGATTTGGTGTTACGTTGGTGCCTACCGCTGAATCAGAATGGAAATCAGTCAGGGCTTACAGCCCAGATTAAATTTTGGTGCGCCAAAACAATCGCCGCTACCTACGCTGAATCAGAGTGGAAATCAGTCGGGGCTCACAGTCCGAATTATATATATTATATGGAATAGGCTAGGTAGGTATAAGTACTGGAGCACGAACGTGAAGACAATATTTCCAAGCCAACTCCAAGAAGACCCAAGCTCAAGAAACCACGAAATAAGCGCGGTATGTGGGGAGGCCGAGAAGATATATATCAAGAGGTTTTGCCAGCGTGAGATCAGGCGCCAACGATATTTCCAAGAGATTACGGCCGAATGGACGACGCGGGAAGAGCCTGAAGTGACCTAGAACATCAATGGGTAACGCGCTAGGTGTTCAAAGTTGGCGATGATGGCGTAGCGCCGACGGAGAAACTCCTCTTCCTCATGCAAGTCCTCCGCAGTGGGGGATGCGAATTTGCCGGCCTCCCGTCTACTCTCCGGTGCGATTTTGATATTATACTCCTCTTCGAACTGGTGGTGGTACGCGGGCGAAAAATCTTTCCCTACCATTTCGTCCTGGGATTCTAGAATTGTGAGCATCTTGTAGATGGCGGGAAAAGACCCCGAGGCCATGGCCCTCCGATGTCGGAAATTTATAATTTGTGTCACAAGGCCACGGAAGGCCTTGTGAGGCCGTAAGAAAATTTGATCTTGTGATGATCTTGTGAAGGAAGACATTTTATCCGTTCTTTAAGATTATGCTCGTTCGGCGGTGCCCATCACTTTGCACATGCTGGTGTCTTCCCCTTTGGTCCGCTTCCTTCTCTTGCCTGTTGACATTCATCGGCTCAACGTACAACCCCGACATCGCTGCGTGCTGTCAAGACTCGGGGACAGCTGATTGCTACTACGAGCTGTGCATTTAATTTCTCGTCTTTCGATACTACCCAATATTGTTTACTTCTCTCAAGAGGCTACTGCGATGCTGGGTTCAATGCCTGCTCATCTGTACTTTTATCCCCAATATGGTTTCCTCTTACCTCAAGCCTGCTGCGATCGTGCACCACTGCAACAATATTATTATTAACCGTTCTTTAACGATTACCTCGGCGATTCTTTACATCTCTTTGGTCCCATCTCCATTTAGCCCGTTCCCTTCTGTCCTGCTCTCTTTTAGTGCTTGCTCTCCAACGTCAAATGCCTATTGCGCAGTCTGAGCTGCCTTTCATCGGTATCCTCAGCTGACCTCAAATTATAAGAAATAGCTGTTATTTCCCCACATATCCATGCTCCTTTAGGCTCCCTCTCCTGTTCGTCTTTCGTTCATTCTCGATTCCCTGCAATTTTGCGACACTGGCTTTTCATTTGCAGCTGAACAGATGACCTCCCCGCAGTTTTTTCCTGACCGGACGCAGTTCATCGCAGTTGGTACTGGCTGCGGCGCAGCCTGATCCTATGCATCAGGCCGATAGCTCACGTAGTCTCCCCGGAAGATTCTCAAGATATCAAAGCCCGCCGTTTGTTCGGACTGGCAACCTTTAGCCCACTGCCTTCTTCTTCAAAACTGGAATTCCAATCTTTACTGCGGAATTAATTATCGCTCTGATATTTCAATACTTCGGTCTGCTGCTGCTGGGGACGTCCCTCTTCTCTGGTTCAACTCAAAATCATCAATTCTGGAGTACTTCCTTGGCTTCCTAGCATTAATATTTTCTCACCAAACGATTTCTCTGCCATTTACTCACTCCTCTCAAATTATTCTGATTTCCTGCTCAAGCTCGTAAGCAGCAGGTATCAATTTCATTTTGATCTTTAAGTCCTCCTCAGCTGCAGGCTGCGGTATCCAACTATTTTTCACCTTTCGAACCCTCGGGAACTCATGCTGGCCAGTTGTTCCCACATTCAATGGTATCTATTGTTGCGGGTCGTGCCACGCTGCGTCCATATTGAGCATATGTCTGACCTCTTGCTCCTACGACATCGTCCCGCTCCTGGTCTTGCTTGCCTGCCGTCGTTCGTGCTCACTCCGACTCTCTCTCCGATGCTGTCATCGCCGTTCACCGCCTCTCCATGTTCCTAAGTCCGCTCCATTATTTATTTTACAGCTTTCTCATTCTGTCCCAGACATAGTATCCCTCCATTTCGCTTCTATTCCAGTTATCCTTTATTCTGTATTTCGTAGCTGATTCTATACGATAGTTTTGCTCCCGATTTGTATCCTCGTTGCTGTCCCGGCCCTCATCGTTGCCCCGGACACGCTCTCACTCGACAGGTCAAAGTAATTGAGCTCTCTGTTGTTCCCACTCGAACAAACACACTTCCTTCCTTCCAAGCTTGCACACCTGGTTGGTTGGTCATTTTGGTTATTAGTTCATCCTCTGCGCCATAACTACGTCGATATACTGCGCAAATCAGTGGCCGCGCTCATTCTTTTAAGATACAACGCTCCTCATTATTTAATGCCAATCCTGCGGTCCAGTGCTGGCAAGGTTCAGTGTGGTTCAGGTTCAGAGTCTCTCGCCCTGAACACCGAACCCGAACCTTGCGTTCGGTTCAGGAATTTGCCAAACCTTCAACCTGAACCCGCGTTCAGGTTCGAAGCAAAAAATTTTAATGATGCGAAGGCAAGTATTTCAGGCCAGAAAACATACCTGGATGTTTGACACGATTCCAGGAAGTATAGGATTGGCGCACATGATGTCCTGAACGACATTATGAGCCGATCACGTTGAGGTGGTATAAGCTTGCTGTAAGTATCACCGGGACACATCCTGACGTGCCACAGATCTTAGGCCAGAAACCGCGGCCTTCTCCCGCATACCGAATAGTGGTTCAGAGGGAGACAAAAGCCGTTTCCGTTGAGTATTGAGGGTCTCTTCACCCAAAACACTCACCTTTGCAGTTGAAGTGACAGAAATTATGACTTTGGGTTCAATTTTGCGTTCGGCATTGGGATGCGCCAGGTCCTCCCCGCACGCTAAACCTGAAAACTGATCGCGCGTTGAGTCGGTTCGGGTTCAATTCAGATTTGGACCAATTTCTGAACGAAACCTTGCCACTACTACCAATGCGGCGCCTTTGCTGCTGCTCTTGGCTGCAAGACTATGTTTAAATTACCCCGACTGGATTCAATGACTTTGATGTTGGTTCACCATACTTATACCAAATAAAAGATTTTCCTTAGTCTTGAAGTAATGCCGCCGTCGCCTCTATTCCTAGCTACAGGGATGTCATTAGCTTGCTTTTCGACTGTGACATGTGTTTAAAGTTTATGGTGTGCAATGTTACCAACAAAAATATGTATGGCCTAATTCATCTCAGACTTCCGAAGCGAAGCGGAGGCCTGCCCCGCATCCGACAAGATTATGGCAAGATCCGCCAATCTCGCAAGATTTTGGGTTCTTACAAGATAAGGCTTTCTCAGGATATATATCTTTCCTGGTAAGAGCACTGGATGAAAAACGATGAAGGCGGCCGGCAGAGCACGAGTGCCGGATCAGATCCGGGGTGTACTCAGGCAGCCGGGCCGACCTGTGCTTGCCGTAAGCTTTCACGTCGATAGCCCTTGGGGTCAGCTCCCAAAGGCAATCGACACCATTTCTCTGCTATAGTATCCCGCTCCTCAAGCAACCCACCAACATGGGTATGGATGTGATCATCCATGAATCTAGGCTAGCTTCTAGGGGACTTAGTATGCAGGTTATGCGTTTCTCATGGAATACCTGGTAGCACTGCGAGATCCAGCGCCGGTATCTTCCAGTTTGTGGTCAGCCGACCCAACAGCGCACCGAGAAGGCTTATATTAACAGTCCTGGCACAGGCAATCGCCGTGCAACCATCGATACCGCTCGGCGGCGGCGCTGGGGGCCCACTGCCACACCTGGGACTGGGGGTGCGACGAGGAAGGAGTCCGGATCCATTGGCGGAGTATATGCGCGGAATTCGCTGTGCCGCTGATACTGGGTTAACGCCCGAAGGACGAGTCTCCCTGGCCAAAGTCCGACGCGAACTGGAAGTATGGTGGCCTGACGGGCATGGATTATTGGATGGCAGTGGATAGGTTCCTGGACGAAAGGAACGCAGGCGGATCCCGTGGAAGTGACGTGGCTATATTAACTGATTCTCTAGCCTTGGCCCGCCCATATCGTTACACTGTTTCCAAGATGACTCTTCCCAATATATCAACCACGTCCTGCCCTGCCTTCGGGTCTTCCGATGACCGGGATTGTTGCAAGCGCTTCCCTTCAGATCTACCTACCTCCAGGCAGTTCTAGTGATCTGCGGCCTATAGGTATGTGCCAAAGGTGAATTATACCCTTGAGAATTGCGCCTGCAACATCCAACCAGATACATCCAACGAGGTGCGATGATTGCGAACAGAATGAAATTATTGATGAAGGTGGCCGATTCTTCGGGGAAATCGGGACTCAGGGGCGCGCTAATCGACGCGACATCGTGCGCCTGACTGAAGCCCGCAAGTAACAACCTCACTTTGGAAGCCGCAATATATTACTGACCACACGCACCCCTGGTTGGAGCTGTTCCACCAGTCCATCGGAGCATTCTGCTGAACCCGTACGTCCGTCGCATGCAGGAAGAGGTTACCGGAATGAAACCCGGTAGTGCTTTTACTCTCGCCGCCGGTGCCCGCCCCCAAACTGAATTAATGGCCTGGCCTTATTTTCAACATCACATAGAGTAGTGATACGGAACTCCTTCCGCATTATACACCTGGGGCCCTGGCTGAGTTACCGGAGAAGTGAATATTGATCGCTTAATGAATATAGAGTACGAAGTCGAACGGCGTGGTATTCGCATGCGTCTTGTTCTAGCTGTTGACTCTTGAACCTATCAAGCCAAGAGATGCATCCGGAAGGGCTACAGTTCAACTAAGGGCATCAGTCGCACGAACTGCGTTCTGATCGGGAACAATTATGCGATCCGGCCGATGAACATAATCAATCATGAACAAATATCCCCATCGTCTCTTGTATTATTCTTACAGGCCGGAATACTTGCGGACCCACAGCAAAAATAAAACGTCGATCGACGTTCCGGTCGGAACTTGAACGCTTCATTCCTCCTTCCGCGTTTCAATAGGTACCGCGGTATTCACGGTGCAATATCCCCATCGCCTCCTCGATGTCTTGAGCTATAAAGACCGCCGTCCACATCCTACTTTTACCAGTAAAGTCTCGAAGCATTTACGACTCCCTCACCCAGCCATGCGTTCGTTCATTAACATCAACACTCTCGCCCTGGCCGCCGTAGCCCTAACCGTGCTTTGCATGGCCCCTTCGAAAGTCAATGCAGACATCATCACGTACACTGGCGACGAGTGCGCTGAAACTGGAACAATAGACTTCGACTTCGCGTGCGACGGCATCTGCCGCAGCTTTGCCGACCGTCGTTCGTTCAGGGTACGTTCAGGGATCAAAAAATCTTCTGTTCTCGAACACTCATCTTCTGTTCTCGAACACTCATCCCTATATCGCTATTCACTAGATTGATGCGCCTGGCAACCATTGCGTGACGATTTTCGAGGACGTGGTCTGCAAAAATCCGGTCACCGCCTTAGGGAACCCGCCCGCGGGTGAGGGTATCTGTATTGAAGTGTCGACTGGCACCCCTCAGCAGAGCTTCACCTGCGTCGCAAACACTAACTGCAATAACTGAAGCAAGTCTTTACCTTTGAATCCGTGAAGCGTGCTCATACCTATGCCTTAACAGTCAACTTCTAATCCATCTTTGCTCAGCGTCTTTCAAGTCGGGGAGTACTTTAATTGTCTGTATCCAATGCCCAGAGAGTATGTAATGTACATTGTGCGAAGGTGTAGTCTTATGGATGTCAATTATTGTTTTGTTGAGAAATCGGGTGTTTTTAAGTCAAGTTTTGAATACGTTGGCCTGACCCAATCAAGGCTAGGCCACAGTCAGCTGGGAAAGCGCTCATCGAAATTAGCCACTACTCTCATATTTGCAGTTTAAACTGGTTTCTCGTGTTGGAATGGTGATCGTACGCACCGCGACGCATTTGTCACACTAAAAATGTGACCCAGTTTCTTTTTCTATGTTCTATTTTTTTTGGTGGAGTGTTAAGCATTGGGCAGTATAATCTAATCAGCCCCCATACCACTACTTATTTTGTCTTTCCCTAAGGAAAGAACCACTCTGGAGAAATACCCTTAGGTATCCCTCTTGCAGGCAGTGTGGGACTTACTAACGGGACTAATGGTTCCATCCCAGAGGACGGAGCAAGCCTATACCCACTAAAACCCTAGACCGCCAGATCCAATTACACAGCAGATTTTCATAATGCATGAAGATTCCGTCCCATGTTCTAAGGACGCGGTCAATTTTCGATGTCCTGTTTCCATACTGTCCAATATCGGTAAGAAGTTGTTCCATCTTCAGTCGGTGATTCATTCGGCTAACCCATCGGTTGTGGTTTTCAGATCCTGAGCGAGATTTATCTGGGTGATTCCTCCGAGCGATCACACGCTCTCAACGCAGCCACCAAACCAGGTATGCTGATTCAAGATCATTATTCACATTGGCATGAATAGCACAGCCACAGCCATCCGCAAATATGAATATTCACTATTCGCAAGTGCATATTCAAGAATATTCATGATATTTGCTATTTGTGGTATTCTCTGGGACCTTTGCCTCAAAATTATCGTGACATAGCGGTAAAAAATCTTTAAAAAATCTGCTGGCCTGGAAACAAGGTAAAATAGTCAGAAACTCATCTACAACCTCTCTGTCAGGGGAACCGCCCGTCCGTCCGGCCATCCGTCCGTCCGTCCATCCGTCCGTCCGGCTCCGGCCCATCGCACGGCTCCGCTTCCTCGTCCGATCCTTCGTCCGGCCTCCGGACCCGCGCCCCAGCCTGCGCCTCCACCCGACACGCCACCTCCCGTCCCTCCGGACTCGGTTCCCTTCCGTCCGTCCGTCCTTCCGTCCGGCCGCTCTCACTGGCACGTGCTGTGTGATCAAGCTCGAGACCTCTGCCGAACCCTCCGGGCACGTGCTACTGGCTAGTACTTAAAAAACCTCGCCTAGCGTGAGAATCCTCATCCTTTCTTCTCTTCGGATTCTCCCGCTAGGTGCGTATTCTAGAAGCCTGTATTTAGTACCATTCAATTGAGTTACTTCGGATTCTCCCGCTAGTCTCCCGCGCTCTGCGCCGAGCTGAGGTTGCCCTTACAGCAGAAGAAAGGATCTAAGGGATCAACCGGTCAAGATTGCGAAGTTCGGTGTTGACTCGGACTCGGACCGCTACGCTAGCGCTCCGGCCTCCCCGACTTCCGATCTCGACCCCTCCTCCTTGATGGACGCTCCGACGCCCGGAAACGGATCCGCGCCACCCGAGCTTCCGGATGTTTACATCCCGGAGCCGGCTGCCGACCCCGAATCCCGGCTGACCGCGGTCGAAGGCTCTCTCGCAAACATCGAAGCGCTACTCCTCCGCGTTTTACACAACCACCAAAATCCACCCGCGACTGCCCCCGTCCCTGCCGCTCCGGCTCCGGCGGTGGGTCCAGACCTTACCACCCTCACCCCCGTCGCAAAATCGGTTCTTCGACCGAACCCCCCGGCCGTCTTCGATGGCGACCGGACCCAAGGACGGATGTTCCTCCACTCCGTCCTCACATACCTCCGACTGGTTCCGGAAGCCTTCATGGTCCACGGACAGCTCGTCGAGGAAAAACTCGTGCGGTACGCCATGTCCTTTATGGCGCGAGACGCAGCCGGGCGATGGGCCGAACGACAGTCCGCAATCGTTCCGTTCCCCTTCCCGTCCTGGGCGGAGTTCGAGTCCGAGTTCCGGCTCCGGTTCGTCGAGGAAAATGAGCAAGACCAAGCTCTCCTCCGGCTCGAGACCCATAGCTACTACCAGGGCTCTCGCGACGTTTACCGGTACACGGACGACTTCGAGGAGCTCGCCGCCACGGCCGGGTACACGGATCCGCTCGTCCGCGTCACCAAGTACCGAACGGGGCTCGACCCGAGGATCAACGCAGCGATCACCACGTCCGGAACCGCTCCGGCGCTGCTAGACTACGCCGGGTGGCGTCTCCGCGCCTTCCGGCAGTACGACGCCCTCGCCCGCGTCCGAGCGGGAGCACCTCCGACTCGCGCCCCGGCTCCGGCCGCACGCCCTCGCACTGGGACGTTCCTCCCAGTCCCCTCCTTCACGCCTGCTCCCAAAGCCGCGCCGGCGCCCGCACTTCCGCCTGGCATTCCGATGGAAGTCGACCGGACTCACGCGCGCTTCACGCCGCGCACTTGCTTCCGCTGCGGTGCGGCCGGACATCTCGCCCGAGACTGCCCGACTCCCCCGGACGTCCGGCACGCAGACGTCCTGGACGAGGTCGTCCGTCAACTCGGAGACGACCTCCTCGGAGAGCTCTTCGCGCGCCTCTCCACTACCGCCGGGCTTCCGACCGAGCCGGACGTCGGAGACGCGGAGCCGGAGGGTTTTCCGAACGCGGTCGAGTGAGCGGTGCGCCCTCGGTCGCGTCCCCTAATCGTTACTCCTGCCTGTACAAAGATATACCCAATAAATCAGCAGTTGAGACGAAAGACGCACCCCCTGCTCCGGCCTCCGTCCCCCGGCCGGAGCCCCCTATTCCCGCCCCGGAGGCAAAAACCCCTTCCATTCCTCGCGTCCACCGTCCGAGATGGGAACGCAGACTGCCCCGGCAGTTCGTTATCGATTCCGTAGAGGGCCGGAACTCCCTACACATTCCGCTGGAGATGCAGTCGGTGGAAACCGCGGCTAAGATGTCCGTGAAAGGTCTGGTCGACTGCGGAGCGACCGGAGACTTCATCGACTCGGAGTACGTGATCTCTCGCAACCTCCCCGTCCGGAAGCTCTCCCAGCCTATCCCGGTCCTCAATGTCGACGGCACGCCCAATGCATCCGGAGGCATCACCGGAGTAGTTGATATGGTCGTCAACTACAAGGGTCACTCGGAACGCATCCAACTCGCCGTGACGCGGCTCGGGAAGCAGCACGTCATCCTCGGTTACTCCTGGCTTCAGAAGCACAACCCGGAGATCGACTGGGAAACCAAGGAGGTCCGGATGACCCGCTGTCCGACCAGCTGCAGCACTTGCCGAGACGAGCTCCGCGCCGTCCGCCGTAGCGCGAAGATCTCCGCCGCGATCCTCCGGCAGCTCCGCGAAGGTCCCGTCCCGTCTATCTGCGCCATCGACTCGGAGGAGTGGTGCGGAGACGACGGGTACGACCCGGATGGCGACGGAGACGACTTTCCGGACCTCACTCCGGACCCGGACGACGATGACGATGACGAGCTCGAAGAAGGCGACCGGATCCTCTACACCGCGTTCGCTCCGGCCGAGGAAATCCGCGCCGGGAGCACCGTCTCCCAACGGCTTGCGGAGGCCTTCGCCCGGAACTCGGCCCCGCCTGGGACCTCGGTTCCGACCTGGGTCGAGGACTTCTCCGACGTCTTTGACAAGGAGTCGTTCGACGCGTTACCGGAGCGCCGGACGTGGGACCACGCCATCGAACTCGTCCCGGACGCAAAGCCGGCCAACTGCAAGGTCTACCCGATCTCCCCCCTCGAGCAGAAGGAACTCGACGCGTTCATCGAGGAAGGGCTGAGCACCGGCCGGATCCGTCCGTCCAAGTCCCCGATGGCGTCTCCGGTCTTCTTCATCAAGAAGAAGGACGGAAGCCTCCGGTTCGTCCAGGACTACCGGGCGCTCAACGCGATGACCGTGAAGAACCGGTATCCGCTCCCGCTGATTAACGACCTCATTAATCGCCTAAAGGGAGCCCGGTTCTTCACGAAACTCGACGTCCAGTGGGGCTTCAACAACGTCCGGATCCGAGAAGGCGACGAGTGGAAGGCCGCGTTCCGTACCAACCGAGGGCTCTTCGAACCCCTGGTGATGTACTTCGGCCTCACCAACTCCCCGGCGACGTTCCAGACGATGATGAACGACATCTTCCAAGACCTCATCCTGTCCGGAGACGTCATGGTATACCTCGACGACATCCTCATCGCTCACTCCGATCTCGCGCGCCACCGAGAGATCGTCCGAGAAGTCCTCCGGCGGCTCCGGGCGCACAAGCTCTACCTCCGACCGGAGAAGTGCGAGTTCGAGAAGTCGTCGATCGAGTACCTCGGCGTCATCATCTCGCACAACCACGTCGAGATGGACCCGGTCAAGGTCGCCGGAGTCGCCGCCTGGCCTGCTCCGGAGAACCGGAAGGACGTGCAGCAGTTCCTTGGCTTCACGAACTTCTACCGGAGATTCATCCGGGCGTTCTCGGACATAGCGCGGCCCCTCTTCGACCTTACAAAGAAGAGCGTCGCTTGGACCTGGACCGCTGCCGCGGCCGCCGCCTTCCAAGCCCTCAAGGATGCGGTGACCGCGGAGCCCGTCTTGGTCCTGCCCGACGAGTCGCGTCCGTATCGGGTCGAGGCGGACAGCTCCGACTACGCCACCGGAGCCGTCCTGTCTCAGCCGGACGCGAACGGGAAGTGGCATCCGGTCGCGTTTTACTCCAAAAGTCTGAGTGACGTCCAGCGCAACTACGAGATCCACGACAAGGAGATGCTCGCAATCATCCGGGCCTTAGAGGAGTGGCGACACTTCCTCGAAGGTACGCAGCATCCGGTCGAGATCTGGACGGACCACAAAAACTTGGAGTACTTCCGGAAGGCGCAGAACTTGAACCGGAGGCAGGCACGGTGGTCCCTATACCTGTCCCGGTTTGACTTCGCGCTCCACCACCAACCCGGACGCCTCATGGGCCGTCCGGACGCGCTGTCTCGCCGTCCGGACCACGGGGTAGGCTCGGACAACACGGACGTTACCCTTCTTCGCCCGGACCTGTTCCACGTCCGCGCGCTAGAAGGCGTCGTGGTGGCCGGACCCGAGGTCCCCCTCCTTCGCGACGTCCGAGAGGCCTTCACGGGTGAACCGGACCTTGAGGACCCCGTCGCGCTTGTCGCACGAGAACTCCTCAAGAACCGGAACGTCCGCCCCCCCCGGTCGTCCGAGTGGCGCGTTGCAGAAGGGCTCCTTTACTACCGCGGTAAGGTCGTTGTACCGCGGAATAAGGACCTCCGGCGCCGAATCATCGCCCTGCACCACGACACCCGGGTCGCCGGACATGCCGGACGGTTCAAAACCCTCGAGCTCATCTCCCGGAATTACTGGTGGCCCCAGCTGTCCCGTCACGTCGGCCAATACGTCCGGACCTGCGACCCGTGCAACCGGACGAAGGCGCTTCGGAAGCTGCCCCACGGAGAGCTCCACCCGACCGAAATCCCGGAGGAACGCTGGGACACCGTCTCGGTGGACTTCATCGTCGAGCTCCCGGACGCCCACGGGTTCGACGCGGTCATGGTCGTAGTCGACGTCCTGGGTAAGCGGGCCCACTTCAACGAGTGCCACACCGGCCTTGGCGCGGTCGGAGCCGCTCGGCTCTATTACCGGAACGTCTGGAGGCACCACGGAACCCCCCGGAAATACATCTCCGACCGTGGGCCGCAGTTCGTTGCGGAGTTCACCACGGAGCTGTGGCGCCTCATTGGATAGAGCCAGCGACTTCCACCGCCTACCACCCGCAGACCGACGGCCAGACCGAACGCGTCAATCAGGAACTCGAGCAGTTCGTCCGGATCTTCACGAACTACAAACAGGACGACTGGGACGAGCTCCTCCCGGCCGCGGAGTTCGCGTACAACAACCACGTCCACTCCTCGACGCAGCAAGTCCCGTTCATGACGGACACCGGAAGGCTCCCCCGGATGGGATTTGAGCCCAACGGACTGCGCTCGAACGTGGAATCCGCGAACGAGTTCCGCGACCGGATCGCGTCCGGAGTCTCGGAAGCCAAAGCCGCGCTCGTTAAAGCCAAGGACGAGTTCAAGCTGTACTACGATCGCCGACGCACGCCCGCCCCGGAGATCAAAGTAGGCGACCGAGTCTGGTTAGACGCCTCCGACATCCGGACGACCCGTCCGTCCGTCAAATTCGCGGACAAACGGCTCGGCCCGTTCAAGGTCGTGAAGGTTGTTGGAAAGGGTGCGTACAAGCTCGAGCTCCCCCCCGGTACTCCCAGCTCCACCCGGTCTTTCCGGTGGTGAAACTCCAGCTCGCGGAACCGGACCCGTTCCCCGGACGCCCCCGGAACGACGAACCCCCACCCGTCCTTCAGACGGACGACGACGTTCAATGGGAAGTCGAGGAGATCCTAGAAGCGAAGGTCCGTTACGGCAGCCTCTGGTACATGGTGCGGTGGAAAGGCTATGGCCCGGAACACAATAAATGGGTAAAGCACTCCGACGTCTTCGCTCGAGACGCCATCGATGCTTACTATCGTCGCTACCCCAACGCCCCGCGCCGGATCGCCTCGGCCGCTTTCGACTCGCTATCGTTCCGGAGGCGCGACGCCCAGGTCCGATTCATGCGTCGGGACGCCGCATTCCAAGGGGGGGGTGATGTCAGGGGAACCGCCCGTCCGTCCGGCCATCCGTCCGTCCGTCCATCCGTCCGTCCGGCTCCGGCCCATCGCACGGCTCCGCTTCCTCGTCCGATCCTTCGTCCGGCCTCCGGACCCGCGCCCCAGCCTGCGCCTCCACCCGACACGCCACCTCCCGTCCCTCCGGACTCGGTTCCCTTCCGTCCGTCCGTCCTTCCGTCCGGCCGCTCTCACTGGCACGTGCTGTGTGATCAAGCTCGAGACCTCTGCCGAACCCTCCGGGCACGTGCTACTGGCTAGTACTTAAAAAACCTCGCCTAGCGTGAGAATCCTCATCCTTTCTTCTCTTCGGATTCTCCCGCTAGGTGCGTATTCTAGAAGCCTGTATTTAGTACCATTCAATTGAGTTACTTCGGATTCTCCCGCTAGTCTCCCGCGCTCTGCGCCGAGCTGAGGTTGCCCTTACACTCTCCTCCAACAGAGGATATGCCTGCAGGATCCGTGTAATACATATATACTGGGTGGCATAGCTGTCCTGCCACAGGTGGGTGCCTCAGCTGCCACCTCATGATAACTATTGACATGCCTTGGGGGGGGTAGACCCATCAATAGTTATCGAGCAGTGGCAGTATTTTCAGGTGAGTGCATGGTATTGTACAGAATGCAGGTCCGGACCATCCATTATGCACTCATTCTGTGTTGGATGGAAGCTGAAGCTGGATATACTACATTCGAAAGGGATGTCCAAACCAAACTTCTATTAGCCAACCAAGTGTCAAGAAACAGGCTGTTACTAGCCATGAAATCAGAGATTGCCAGATTTGGATTTGTACCTAAGGTGATTATTCGGTAATTTG
>WIQG01000887.1:0-22673 GCA_014925785.1 Mycena galopus ATCC 62051 | reverse complement strand
GTATAGCATCAAACTTCTCAGAATTGCTGAAGACATGTTTCCACATGGGCATTTCCAGTTTTATTCCCTCCGAAATTGACAAAGCGTTGAAGGTAAGGTTGTATTTCCGTGCTGTGGAGATCATTTTTTGTACACCTCTCGGTAGCGGGTCGATCCTGAAAGACGGGACATGTATGTTTTGCATAAATATATTCACGACTTCTCCAGGTTGAGTTGTTGTATATCGGCCGAGCTCCATACAATGTTTTATTATTTGGTCTATGAAATAGCACCAGTTTGGGCGGCTCTCACCAAAGGTCAAGTATTGTTTTATATTCTAGAGGTCTATAGCTTCATTCCGCGCTCGGATATCTAAGATCTGTTTACCTCCCTGTTCGAGAGGTAAGCGCATTGTGTCTTCAGCGACTCGGGCTTTTTTACCGCTCCATAGGAATTCGTCTCTTAGCCGAACTAAATTATCTTCAACAGATTTGGGCATGCCTTGGACTCTAGTCAGGTATTGGGTGCGTCCCCCAATCACCATGTTGATGATATGCCTTCGCCCATCCATCAGTGGGGTTTTCATGAGCCATTTGGCCAGGTCAGCCGAGATTTTTTCAAGGGTCTCTGGCCAAGGTGTCATATAGTTCACCGCATTTGCGATCCAGCCACCTAGGATTCGGCAGGTATGACCGTCCGGTATGATCTTGATGCCATTTCCAATAGGTTCCCCGAGTCTCATTTTTCGCTCATCCAGACATCTTGTTTGTAGGACATGCCCTCGATATTCTGCGGTACCGAATGGTAGGATCATTGTTTTCACCACAGGTCGAGGATTTTCTATAGGTCTACCCACGAGTCCGTGGATTTCATGTAAATTGTTGTATCATCTGCAAACAATGAGACCAGTAGCCGTCTTTCTTTCCCAGGGATCTGTAAGCCTTTCAAGCTGGAGTTGCGCAGCATACATGCTAATGGTTCAATGGCCAAATTAAATAGTAGACATGAGAGGGGGTCCCCTTGTCTCACGCCACGTGTTACGTTGAATGGTGAACTCAGCTCTCCATTTATCATAATTCTGGTCTCTGCATTTGTGTATAGAGCTTTAACCATGTTGCAAAATTTATCAGGGAATCTCATATGCTTCAAGACAGTGAGCAGGTATTCATGATCGATTCTATCATAGCCTTTTCCTGATCTAGGGCTACCACCACTTCATTTACTTCAACTGCTTCAGCGTAGTTCAATAAGTGCTTCACTTGTTTGACTTGGACTTCTATTTTTCTGCCCTTAATGAATCCAGCTTGATCATGGTCTATCAGGTCAGGTATTGTTTCCGCAAGCCGGAGTGAGTACGCTTTTGTCATTAGTTTGTGATCTGTGTTCATTAATGTAATTGGGCGGTAATTGGAGATGAAAGCTCGATCTCCTTTTTATATATGGGGCAAATCCACCCAGAGTTGAAGTTGGATCCGTTTTGGACTCCATATTTCTCGATATCAGCATATAGGTCTGCTAGGAACCCAAGTATGTCAAATCTTCCATGGTCTGCATTGTGTTGAAGGGCTAACCAGCGGTAAAACTCGTATGGCAACCCGTCAAGCCCAGGGGCTGATCCATTTTTGGATAATTTCAAAGCTGTATGTATCTCGTCAGCATCCAAGTCTTTTTCAATTTTGTTGTGTTGTGTTTCAGACAGGTGCACGCGGCAGTCCTGTAGGGTTAATGAGGTAGCTATCAATTTTTGTTATACTCCTCAGGTCTGTCCACATTTTGGGTATTCTCTCGTGGTGGTCGCGGGCCATCTCGGCCATTTTTTTTTGGGATGCGATTCATAGATAGGGATATTCATTTGTGAGTTCTCGTCACAGAACTCATAGATGGGATTTTTTAGTGTGGTATCCCTTAGCTGTTCCGGTCCAGTATCTACTGGAGAGTGTTTCACCTTCCAGGTCATATCGTGCATCAGATAAGTCCTTCTTGCGTTGTGCCTTGTCCTGTATGAAGTTTTCTTATTTTTTGCTCTTTCAGGTACGACGAAATCAGGCCGTCCTCTTCGGGCATGCCTTCATCACGAATAATGAGGTCCAGCTGTGCTTCCCAGGTCCTCACTTTCTTCATGTCATCATTTGTCGTTATGAAGGTACATGTTCGACCCGTCGCAGTTACCTCCTGGTTAAAACTATTCCACAAGGATTGGATATTGACTATAGCATCTCGAGGTGGTCATGGAGTTGTTCTTTTTATGTTGTAGTTCTATGCCCAATCGGCCCACATCACGTTCAAATCGAGGGGTTTTTACTAGAAATAGCGACAGGCTGAAGCGCCCGTGTCCTGTATTCATCTCGGGTCTGCTAAGCTACCTGGACGCATACCAGGTGGTGGTCCGTCTTCATGGGTGTTCGTTCTATACACCTGTTTCTACAAGCATCAAATAAGGAGTGGGTGACGTATATTCTATCAATTCTTGACCGAGTTTCACTTATGATCTCATTCGTAGGGTCTGTCTTATGTTGCACACATGTATATTTCAAGGTGTCGAGGAAGGTTTCTCTCCACCATCTTGAAGTTTGAAAAGTGATTTTAGTCTTCTGAAGCTTTCAGGTACACGTGTGGCTGGTAGAGGTGATCCTGCCGTTGTTCGATTCTGTTTCCGTGACAGGCGATCCTTTGGGTCCTCAATGAAGTTCCAATCTCCGAGAACTATCATTGGCAGAGGTAGGCTCACGTCTTCTTTCCAAGTTCCCATAGTGTCTTTCATAATTTAGTGCGATCCTTGGGTTTATTAGGGGCATATATGTTGAGAATCGTGAGTGTCTCGCCTTTGTGCCATGGTATTGAGAGCATTAGAGCTCGGCCAGGGATAAGGTCATATGTGCGTATATGTTCAGTATCCAGATATTTCTTGTTAATCGGGAAAGCTACTCCAGCTGTTGAACATGGATTTTCTGGATATGCAGAGTACACTAGTTTAAACCAACTGTTGTACACTTGTTCAAATTGATCGGCAGCTTCCTTATCAAGATGGGTCTCTTGCAGGGCTATTACGCCCATGTGTTTTGTGTCTGTGGTGTGTTTGAGGAATTTCAGCTTGTGATTGTTGTGTGTCATTGGAATACCCGTGTCTCTCCCCGCGATATTTAGGGAGCCAATATTTAAGGAAGACCGTGTTGACTTTGTAGTCGGTGGTAGCGTGGGTGATTGGTTTTTCTTCCTTATTTCTTTGTTGATAGTTTCCCATCCTTCTGGTAAGGGGTCATCGGCGCTGTCGTCCGTATGTTGTTGGGGATTTCTTGGCACAGAGTTTGGATTTTCTTTTTGTTCTTGTGCGAGACTTCCGTTACGAGTCTCGTCTGTCAGTTCTCTGTCGGTCGCCAACTCATCTGTAATCCAAATTAATTTACGTTTTGTACCACTCACAACATGAGAGTGAAGAGGACCCTCTGGTTGCTCGTTTCCCTCAGATGAAGGGCTCATCCATGGTGGGCGAACTCCCGGGGTAGTCACATTGGGAGTGGTTATTTGTTGCTCCTCATTCAACTGTGTAATAGCCAGAGCAACAGAGCTATCACAAGAGGGGTCAAGCTTTTGGTAGCCAGGGATAGACCCCTGAATACCCTGACTCCTGCTGAATTCACGCTCTGAACTCGCCGCCGGCAGGCACTGTCGAGAGGGATGTACCACGTCCCCGAAACCCTCTCGTGATCCAAGAGGGCCCTAGGTACAAAACAAAAAGTTATTCGGTTTATTTTGCATAGTTGGGATCCGTTTAAAGACCGTCGTCGTGGAGTTTTGGTGGGTTGTAGCAGCCGGGATATTTCAAAGAGGCTGCATATTGTATGGGCTAGCAACTTGGTCAAATGACTCCGTTTCAAGTTCGACTAGACTTGACACAATTTGGCCCCCCCCCGAGTCACTCGAAGTTGCCCACGTCGGCTCAAGTCGACGAACTCAGTTGTCTGGACGAGGGAGGGGAAAGATCTACCTCAGATGGGCTGAGTGGTTGATTATCCATGGTATTATCGGATTTGACCGTGCAAGTGTTGAAGTTCGTGATACTGCCGGTTGGGCTGGTAAATGGGGAAATTTCGAAGGCAGCAGTTGCGTCCCAAGTATACAATGTTATTTTGTATAGGTTAGTCTGCTATGCGACCCATAAAGAGATTACATATAGGTCAAGTCCACATCAACGAATAAAACAGTCATCAAATGGTAGTTAATTTTGTTGGTCGAGGGTAAAATAGCATTCTATTTGAGAGAGTACAGGATTCCTGGACTTAGAAGAACATTAATTACTGTTGATTCTCACATTTTTATCTTTTGTAGCAATTTGACAAAAATCTTGTGGCCTTTTTGGACTTGTGAGCTTTTTGACAAGCTCACCAGGTCAAAGTGCAAGAAAAACCCTCTCAAAAATCCACATATAGGACATGAGAAGGCTATCAGAGTCTGTGAGAGTCCTACAGATCTTTGCATAAATGATTGCAGCGCTGATTTCTCCGAGCGCTGTTTGTCCGAGTGTATTTGGGCCAAATTTTGGCCAAACATGTGACTGCTGACATTTACGTGACGTGGTCTCCTTCCACAACATCGGGGATGTGATGCTGTATTGTGATGTACGGCCATACTGCCAAACACGCTACAGCCCCCTGAATTGATGGCCACAGCCCGCTGCATCCACGTCTCCGGCGGTCAGCCCTCACCGCCTGGCTTCGCCTCCCTGAAATGTCTTGGCAGCTGGACCCGCGCGCCACGCCTTGACTTGCTCTGGCAGCCTGATCTCCCCGCCAGCATTTGGCAGCCTGAAGCTACTGCCAACGCCTAGCAACCCTGCGGCTCGCACTATCCGCCCATCGTCCTACTTTTGGCAGCTGCTGCTCTTTCGCGGCTCCACTCACTGCCCAAATGATAATGGCTCAATTCATCCTAATACCACTGCTGGCGGCTAGATTTACCCACAGCAATATGGACCCGCAGCTGGATCTTCCCGCCTACGGCGACATCAGGAAAGCACTGAAAAGCATTGCCGAGCCCTAGTTGACCCTATTTTTCCATATTGTGCATAGCACCTATAGCATTCCCTAGTGCTCGGACAGCACTGCCTAGTGTACCCCGTGTGCTAGGGAGAACTATGGGGCACTGGGCATTCTCGGGTCATCCGGCATCAGCTGCGTACTAGTACCTGAAGTTGACAGGTGGAAAACATGACAACATGATTCCAATTCCTTTTTCATTTATGAACCCGTACATGTCTTGACTGGGCCTCGGAGGCCGCCAGCATCCCACTCCGAGTGTTTGAGTCATAATTACAGCATTTTGTTAGTTGTTGTTTTTAGATCACAGAACATTCTCTCTTGCCTCTTGCCACGTACACAACCCGAGATTTTGAGCCACCTCACCCGAATTCACCTTCATTTGAACTCGTTTAAGCTAAGTTTCGCATTATACTGATCTTACTTAGTCTCTGTAACAGACCAATATACTAGTGACAATACAAGTATGTACTAGTATATGGTCTGTTAGTAATCACGGGTCGCTTGTTGGCGAACCAACAGATTACGTAAAAGGGACTAATCACTATTTTGCGGTCTTGTTCTCAGACGCCTTCTGGGGCAATAATTCCACAAATATTTGAGCTTATAGAAGGTTATCCAATGAGCAGAATATACCCTTACAACTAAGCAAGAGGTGCAGCTGTTGTAATGATATGAGATGGGTTTGTTCACATGGTATTATCTAAGCAGTGTTTGGGTTGATTCTGGCTGGAAGGATTAGGGCTGTAAAACATTTCATTCTTGCTAGAAGATCTCTTCAATCTTACTCCATGAACATGAATAATTATTCCAAGATATTGTAGTGTGTATTCATTGCGATACAAAGGAAAGAATGTCCGTAGGTACAGCCACTCTTTTACGTAATTTGACAGTCCGCCAACAAGCAGCCCGTGATTACTATCAGACTAGATCTTACTGAGTACTCTACACCTAGAGCCATTATTATCTCACCTCCACCTTCATTTCCACTGCACACCTCGAAACCCTGCCAGCATGACCTTGACACGACCTCTGTTCACCTCAGGACAACCCTTATCTTCGACAGTGGAGCCCACCACGAGGGGTGTCGGTTTTCGGTTGCCGGCCATTAGCTGAGTGCTGCAGTTATTGAATTTTCGCTTTTACATCCATCTTCCAATGATCCACTCTCCTTTATCATGACTCTGAGCTATTCACCCATTCCTTCCCCTTCCATGAATGCTCTGAGCGCTTCCCCCACCGTATTTCGTCTACTCGTTCCTATGCCCATCCCACGCACGCCGAATGCTCCATATTTCGATGAGCGCGGAGTTCGGGATTTCCTCGCCCAAATTCTTCAGCATGGTTCAGACGCAGGTATTACTGATGCTGACGAGCTTGTTACGTTTATAGTTCGCTACTCCTCTGACCGCGTTCGCGAGGTTATTAGCTACATCCCCGAGCTGGACGATGACATCCGGAATCGAACTTGGACAGCGGCTCAGCGACAAATGTCACTTCTGTACGGATCTTTTGACGAGGAACGCCGCGTTTCCGAGCAGGAGTTAATCGAGTTCTATCGACGACAATCCGCTAAGTCCCCGTATCGTGCCAAAGTCGAGATTGAGCAGTACTTACGATGTTTTCAGTACATAGCGGCACCTCTTCTCAAGCAGCGAGACATCACGATTGCGCAGCGCGATTTTTGTTTCGTGAGCGGCATCCCCAGCGCGATCAAGAACTGGTTTATCCTGCATGTCCCCGAGTCCCAACGTACGCGTTCCAATCCGATTCCGTTAACTGACTCGCTCGGAATTCTTTACGGCTATTTCGATCCTGATACGCTGTTCCCCGACCTTTGGAACGAGCTCGCGGATTGCTCCAACCCTGTTGACCTGATTTCGCCATCTTTGACGCTTTCTACGCCGCTTTCAACGCCAGCTTCTGTGCCGCCAGCCACTTCGATCTCGGTCCACCACAGTATTGAACAACCAGCTCCACCTGCGCTGAGCATATTCCCATCGCCCGTTCCGCCCATGCAATCACCAGGATTCGACGCTACGCCCGTGCGATCGCCCGCATCATCCTCGTTCGATTTTAACGAAGCCACCACACCACGATTTCAAGAGATTTACTCTGACTCTGAGGACGACGCCATCGGACGCGAAGAGTTCAGCGTGGACGAAGAAATCAACTTAGCATTCCCCTCTGAACACACCGGTAAGTCAGCGGGAAAGCACGTCTATTTCAGTTCTACTGTGGAGTCACGCGTCGTTGAACCACCATCGGAGGAGAGTACCGTTTACTTTTGTGGCAATAACAAGGTTACTGACCGCGTTTCCAAGCTTCGCAATCTTCTGCTCGATGTTGCATCTCTTCAAGTGTCAATGCGAAAGCAGGCAGAACTAAGCGATTCCCCTGAGTCTACCCTTTCCATTGACGAAACGCAGCGCAATTTGGCTGAAATCTACAGACATATTGAAGACGAGCTCGAGCGCTCTCTTGCTTCAAGGAGTTTAGAAGACACGGCGTGGGCCTCGAACGACTCTGATGCGCCCACTTCGACCGAAATCAACGAAGAACTGGAGTGGTATCTTACAAGCCAATATGTTCAAGATCCAGAAACCGAGTTAAGTCCATTGGAACGTTCGTGTGATGATCACTTCGCCACCATTACAGATAGCGACTAGCTATATGTGCGGTTCGTTTGGGTATCCAAATGAATAAGCCATATGTGTAGGTCTGTACTTTAATACCCCATCCACGGCTGGCTGCCTACACGAAGCCTGGACGGTGTAGGACTCAAGTGGCCAGGTAGCCCGAGTGGCCAGCTAGGCGATAAACAATAGTAAGGCACCGGAAAGATTTACTGAACGCTTCATTGGGTACGTGGCACATACACACACCCGGCGTTAGAAACTTGAATTAACCTGTTCTTCAGAAATGATATGGTTCGCTTGCGTTCGTCTTTTCGGAGTATTCCGTCTCATTTTTCTTTCTAGGATTTTGGCCATCGGACATTCTGGCTGTCTCCCGTAAAGCAACGGAATGAGCTTGAAGACATTCTTGCTCGCCTTGACGGTCGCGCCTATCACTTGGTTCTGGAGTCCCAGAATACGGCGTGGGTTCGCGACCGACAGTGCCAGGAATTGTACTCGGAATGCGCCGACCACAAGCAGGAGCCAAGATCCGTCCCCAAGCAGGACACAGACACACCCCCTGCGGAAAGGAAGATTCACACATCCAATCTGTAGGATTCTGCGACCGCCCTTCTCTGGGAATACGCCTGGGGGCAGATTGCGAATTATATGCTTCCCACTTCATCGCGCTACTACGAGGAGCGCAAGCGCATTGTCTGGGCTTACGTGTGTCGAGCAATTTCCACTGACCCGAACCTGATGCTCCTGGCTCTCAACTACGCAGATGTGCATTCCTTTCTCAACGACCCAGACCACGATATATCAACAGTGAGAAAGCTCCAGCAGCAGATGAAGAGTGTCCCGATGACAGAGATCTGGGCCGCGATTGATGATGTACTCCGTCCCATTGGCGAGGGAGCAGAGTACGTGACTGTGCTCGGTATTCGCCTGTACAAGGTGGATCGAGGGAAGCGCATGCGCATGTGTGTGGGAAAGAGAGAACCAATCGCGACCTAACGCAACAAATCCGTGTCAATAAATCGGCGCGCGGAAAACAACAATGATGTCTCGTGGAAGGTAGAGGGGGATGTTGTTCAGAGGGACAACGCACGGGACGACCCCAAACACTACTCGCCCGGGAGGACGATGCCGACGCGAGGGTGGGTGTTAGCCGTCTTTTTTTAGGTGTGTTAGATTTGAGTGTTGGTGATGTGGGTCAACCATGATGGTGGAGAAGGCGAGAGTGAGGAGGGGAGCGGCAGGTACATGTGGCGATCATGGCCGCCTGTGATGTGAGGATGATGGAGGAGGGCGAGGAGAGCGCGGAAAGGGGCGGTAGGTGCGTGCGGCGATCATGGCGAGGGCGGAGACGCGCAGCGAAAATGGAAAGGGCAGTGAGGGAGGGAGGGAAAGAAGGACGCAGACGCACGATGTGGTTATTGATCCAGAGCACCATTGCGCCAAGGAAGCGGGCGGAACATTTGGAAAGGAAGCGAAGATATCGTCAGAGCATGAGTATTGATTAGAACTGTATTTGAGAGATGGTAAGAAGGCCAGTGAATATCATTCAGCTTGGTGTAGTCGACGCCGGGCCAAGGAGACTTCTTAACCTTGGAGGCAAGACAAAGCGAGGAAACCGAAAATCACGAGTTAAGATACCAAGATGCTGAGTAGAGCAGATTGCGAAGATGGCGTCTCCCGCGACGACGAACCCGGTTCCAGGTAGGCGAGGGGGGAATGAAAAGCACGTACTCTGCTCCGCATTAAGAAAACGCTGGGCAAGCTCCACGCCCTCGCCAGCGTCTTCACCGCTCTCCTTCGCAGGTGCCGGTGCTTCAGCCTCGACGAGGCACCCTCGTATAAATCGTATTCCTTTGCACGCAGATGCCACCAAGCAGAGTGAGCGCTGTCCATATGGCGCAGATCGCGGAGGCGGAGGCGCGGGTACGATAACAATAGAGATGACGATGAAGTGGATTGCCGGTGTAGCGTACGGGAGGGCCCATAGGGCTCACCGTAGCTGATCGAATGTCGAAAGCTGAGCGCAAAGGATGGTTCAGCGTCGCAGGCAAGGTCGATTCACTTTCAAAGTCCCCGCAAGAAGCAAGAAGCAAAATCACAATGATCCGTTGCTGAGGTGTGATCCGCATCTTGATCTCCGGGGCTGCGGAACGGAAAGCGGGCCGATCCTAGAGCGATTGCGAAACGAAATGATGCACACGTAGCGAAACAATTGCGTCAGGGGAGAAGATGTCGAGGCGACCAAAGCTTACTATACAGTCCCCGGGTACTCCCGCTTTTTCAGTTCTTGCAGCTGCGCGTGAACGACATCTTTACTCGTCTGAATCAATTTCTCCCGCGAGGAAAATCTCATCCAAAATAGCGTACACCTGGCCACACCCTCAATGTAAAGGATCAAAATGAGAAACCTCGAACCGTGTAGAAATTGAAGATAAGGCTCACCTCGCAAACCTTCTCGAAAAATGTGTCTGGGACGCCGAATTAAGGCGGTCTATGCAAATAATAATGAAGCTTCAACAAAGAAGTGGATAGCCTCCAAATATGCGAGTTCGTTAGTGTAAGGTTCCGGCGTCCTCGGGCCGTCGTACATCCCTGCGCCTCCGTCTACTTACGCTTCCGAGACACTCGACTCATTCCGTGGTTCGTATACGAGTCATAGTCACTGCGTTCCGACCCCCCGTAGACGAAGGGTAGACAGAGGGTCCGTCTACCCTGTAGATGCAGGTTAGATGGACCCCATTGTCTACCTGTGTCTACGTATCGTAGACACAGGGAGACATAGTTTCGTCTACCTACTTCTACATGTGTGGACTTACCTACACCGCCAAAGTGCCTGCACATTGTCTCTACCTGGATCGATAACATAGGAATCAGGATTCAAGAAACTGGAAAGGACCTTTTCTCCAGCTGGAAGCTGGCTGGCATGTACCAGCCGAAATTTCAGGCATGCACCAGCTGGACAGCTAGGTAGGTCCCACATAGCTTGACACCTTGCAACCACACTGCCGATAATATTATAAATTCTCCCGCGAAAGCTCCCCTGCCTTGAATTGCCTAAATTTAATTTTTTGCCGCGTGGTTGTCGACAAATGGAAAAGCTCGGAAACCGTCAAACTGAGTCAAGGTCATTTGAGGGTTGCATGCAAGTTGCATGAGCTGCTTGAATCAGCTTGATGAGCATGGGTAACATTCATTTTGAAGACCGCCAATTTTATTAGCAGATATCTGCCAAACACAATGTCCTATGATGAAGCACAAGAACTTGAAAAAGGGTCCGTGCACATTGATGGTTGTTTGTGGGATCACGTGCACGTTGATCGTTCGCCCGCTTGTCTTCTTCCCTCTTCCTCCGACTTTCGTTCTCAACCTTCTTTCGTGCTGAGAACTCGTCAATGTCATGGATATGATCACACCTGGACATCTGAAGGGGGGTCGGAGTTTGGGGCTGCGAGTGGCACGGACTGGGTCAAGTCAATCCTCCTTTAATTCTTCTCGTTCCTTGAGCCACACCTTCAAATTCTTCTGTTCAAGTAACTTGTTTTCCCACTAGCTCGGCGCAAATTCGCTGCGCAGTCGATTCAGACGACATCCTCAAGAGTTGACAAGAAACCATGTTCGCAAGTCCGCAGCCTGCGGTCGCCCGACGTCCCAGCCAAGACAGCAAACTCTCCTTGTAGAAATTTTCAAATCTTCTAATTCAAGACGTCCTGTATTCTGCTTCCTCTCGCGCTCAAAGTGTTCTTCGTCGTTTCAAGACCGCTTCAAGATCCCAGGCTTCAAGCCTCAAGACCTCGAGCTCCAAGGCCGGATTTTCATGGCCTCCAAGTCCAAGACTATATGTATCTGCTCAACGGCCGTCTTGCAAATCCTGTCCTCATGCCTGCTGGGTTGGGCACCGTTAGCATCGAGCAACACAGCAAGAAATACCCGGAGTAAAGGGAGGCGAAGGGAGGACGAAGTTGCGATGGTGCGTGTACTGTCTTTTCTCAGTGTTCAGAATACACAACGCAGATGATCAACCGGTCGAGGAATCACCCGCCATGCTGCGCTCGAACGTGATGGATGAAGCTGAAGTGTTGGTGTATGTCGGCGATGGTACACAGAGCCCGTCGATATGTCCGGTAGCATTGCGGGGTTTAGCATGTCCGTGTGGAATATTTATAACCAATACATTATTTTCGCCATTCATTGGGAAACATATTCCATTGTTCGCAAACAAGTCAAAGATGGATGACGGCCCAGATGGCGGCAATGTCGATACGCAGCTGGCCGCCACACAAAGCTGGCTCCAGTGTGGTCCTATTCAGAAATGGGCTGGTGGCCAGCCTTCAGCAGGCTGGTTCCAGCTGACAGCTGTATGTACGTCACAGTTTTCTTCCAGCTCTGAGCCACATGGCTGCCCATTGCCGGTGTATATTGATGTACACACGTCAACCAGTGTAGACACATGTCACACGCGCAGCCGGATGTGGTTGATGCGGGCTACGTAATGATTGACATCTCATCCGCACAAAGAGCATTGTTGATGACGACTGGTCAGGGGTTGATTCCGTCAGAGTTAAGTACAGCACAGACAATTGAGATTTACAGGCATGGCAGAATATGCCTGGGGTTAGTCAAGGAGGGTTCCCTGTGCCATGCAAAATCAGAAATGGCCTAAGCCGCGGTGCGTCTACGTGCATTGATGGTAAGGCTCCAACTATTTAGTTTAGGTTTACGGTTGGGCATAAACTAAACCAAAACCGATGGAAAAGGGTTTTAAAACTGTTTAAACAGTTTATAAACAGTAATATTTGCTATAAAAAAGTAAAGCTCAGGATCCGGGACTCGGGAAAGCTGTTCTCAGGTTATTCATTGGGTTAAGATGAATTAGCAGCATCGTGAAGTGTCTGGGTGGTGTTTTGAGCAAAAAAGCAGGCAGAGGTCAGAGCATTGCCGAATTCGGTAATATCAATCGGAGATCATCGATTCCGGGCCGATTTGCTGACCTTGCCGACCTTAAATCACATTTCCCCAACATCACTGAACATCAGGGATGAAGCCCACCTCACACCACAAATTGCAGGTGCTGTAGGAAATAAATCACCTTGAACACTGAAAGGGTTTAAACTGTTTAGTTTTCATCTGTTTATGGTTTACGACCCCTGGTAAACTAAACCAAAATAAAAACCCTTTTTATTGCTTTAAAACTGTTTATAAACCAAAACCATTGGAGCCTTAATTGATGGCGTAAACACTTGTCGACTGATGTAGGTGATGGCTCATGTACGGCGGTGTACGTCATGTAGATGGCATGTAGAAGCATGTACGGTAAGCTCCATGAACTTCACGGCGTACAAACAGGTAGCCATATGTAGCCTCGTGTCGCCGCACGTAGAGACCCCATAGATGCATGTACGTTAAGGGAGACGGGGGGTCGGAACGCAGTGAGTAGTGACTCTTGTTGACTCAATCCGTAGTTATTTCAAATTACTTGTAGTCTATTTAAACTCTTGCAAAGGTAGCCTACAGTAGGACTCTTCTCTTGAACAAGGAGCTCATTCCCGTTCTCTTGTTTCCACCTCACTAAGTTCATTGATATTGTGTGCTTCACTCCGAAGGGACTCGACGCTTCACAGTTAGCGTCGACATAGACATAAAGACCAGACCAACGTATCTGTGATATATCGGTATCAGCGCCCAAGTGAGTGAGGTAGGGCAACACAAACCTCAACAATATTGGACCGATATTTCGGATCTCTAGGTGCGGCTAGTCGATGCACCTCCCTCGTCGCCGCAACTAAATCCCCGACCCCAGGTAAACCACAGAACCAGGCTATCGTATAACGAACCTCTCGTATCACTTGGACAAGCGGGTCTTCCCTTGTCGATTCTGGCACCTACATGGTTGCTTGGACAAGACGTCATCTCCTCAGCCCACTTGTGAAGGTGTAACGGTTCTGAGAATCAGACACTCACAAGGATGAAGCTGGTCATATTACTACAATATCTGGTCTCGTTGCTCCCACTTTCGCGGAGAGGATAGGTTCAGATGAGGTCGTAACGAAGAGGTGGCTAATCATAATGCCAACGGTGGATCGGCCGTCTTCCCGTCCGACGAGTCCGGCTCGAGGAAACTAGCCAACCACCAAAGCTGTTTTATTACTGGGAAGCGCTGCAGCGATGGCCGGTAATTGTCAATTTGCTGCCGAGGTGTCGAAAATCAGTTTTTGCGTCATAAAATATGACATGAACCTGCAGGGTTCAATTTAGCATCGGAGAGAATGAAATTCCGACCTTCAAATACGCCTCATAGAGTCATAATTAACGAGCGACGGAGAATTACGGGAGAGAATTAAATGATCAGTGTTTTGATGTTGCCTCCGCGCATACAGTGATGGCGTTGTGTTGAAATGCTCCGGGTGACCCGTGATTAACCCTGTTATTTCCTGGTCTGTCTCCGCGCCTGACACAATCTCATCTTCCCGACCCAAGGTCATTTCATACTTGGGCTCATATTGACGGAGGGTTCTACTCTAACTGGCGGTACGCGGAATGCGCCGGCGCACTCTCCTAGGTTGGGACGAATTCACGCTCTTCCCGATCTCCACGCCCTGCTCTTCCCGATCTCTACGCGCTGCCCTTCCCGATTTCCGACGACTTCCCGAGGGATAGATGTCACTCAGAACCGGTTCTCCGTAGGGCCAGCAAGACCTGAGCGTGAAATCCGTTCAGAATGTGAGTGGACCAATGATGTGCTCCATCATACTTGAGCAATGAACGAGGAGACACAACGCGCCCATAATGGCGTTTGCTTTGCCCGTTGATGGAGTAGCGGGAGTCATACGTCCCGAACATTGTTCTAGCTTGCCCGAATGATTCGAGACACAATCATTTTTATAGTAAGTTAAATTCCTCCGCGGGCCATAATGGTACTCCCGTCAAGCGCCATGCACGGGAGAGGAGAAGGAGCGGGAAAGGACTGCACAGCACCTGGTAGGCATACACTCGTATCAAACTCGTATCATGGCAGACTGCCTCGAGTTGGAACTGAGCAAATGCATCACCAAAACCGGGAATTTCTGATATGCCGCGATGAAGATCATCTTGCGTGATGGGCCTGATGAGGCATCATAATGCGGTCACCTGGCCGATTTGCCCTTGCAACGCAGGACCAGTGTGATGTTGCCGTGATAATGGAATGTTCACCTGATATGGGGGTTATAAGCTTGGCGTTGCAATGAAATTGTTTGATCGAGGTGAGATGGTTTTATATTGCCTCACAAGGCTCATATCATCAGGAAAAGTACAATGTCCAAATAACGAAGTACAAAATGAAGTTTCCATATATACTTGCATAATAATTATGGCGGTCTTACAAGGGAGCATATCCCTCTTCTACCCCCTCCTCGAAATTCCCGTCCCCATCCTCTGGCCCAAATCTCCATCATCCAATTCCTCGCCGCCCGACGCTAGACCCAGCACCTGTCAACCCAGAATGTCCGGATGAGCCCGATGAGGTCGAATTGGTTTCCAGACAGTTGCGGTGTTCGGTTATGGATCGGACAGAAATGGCCGAAGGTCCGTGCGTGAGAAGCGCAGTCGATCAAACAAGTCACAATGTTCGTTTTGCGATCACGCCATCCTTGCTTTCCTCCCTCCATCACCCACCATGTCCTCGGCGGTGCGCTCTTCTCAAGTCGGTTTCTCGTGGATCCCAAGCCGCCGCATGCCCTCTGCCCTCAAATGCCCACAATAGCACTGTGTGGCCGCGCAGCTTCCTCAAACGTTCTTGCTGTCCGCAACCGTAACTCGACGACGTCAAAGCATTCAAGTACATTCAAGTCCAGCTTTCCTCAATGCCTCTTCCAGACGCCCACGTGTCGTACTTCAGTCTTCCCTTCCCTCCTTCAAGCCCTTCCCTGCCTAGCCCTCCAAGCCTTACGCTCTTTCGCAAGCATTTGTTCGTGTCTCACAAAGTTACATAGACACTTCATCAAAACAGCAAGTCTACAAGATCTTCAGAGCAGCAAACCCACCACCTCGCCCCTCCCTGATGCCAATGGAACAGGTGCGTGGTTGTTTGCGAAGCGCATATATGCTGATCAAAGTCGTCTTCAGCAGCCCCAAATGTATTGTCGCGCGCGCGGTTGGGGACCCAAGCGACTTCGTATAATCAAGGCTGGGCGCGCTGCGCAAAAAGCTGCAGCTGCCGTTGCTGCTGCACCTACTGCTGCTGCGTAAGCTGTACGAAGTTATCGGCGCTGTTTTAGATTGTTATTTCTATCCCATTCCTTATTATAATTTTCATTTTTGTTCTACATGCGTCTGATTGGTGAATTGAGTAAGTTGTGGTATTAAAGTAACGTCCTGGTGTATCCCACCCTCCCTACATACTGTTCCCTTGCGATGAATTTAGCTCAGCCTGAGAGAAGTACATCAGCAAGATGCATCTTGATCACGATAATGGGCCCTTGTCTCGCACTTAGATCTCAGGTAAGCCCCGATGAGTTTTTCATCACACTGATGACCGTGATATGCCTGACAAGCCTAATAAGGCATTATATGACATTATATGTTTCTCCCGCTTTTGGTGATGTGGAGGTAAGTTATTTCTCCATTCCAAGTAATTCTGTATGGGTAGACTGACTCGATTGGGTATGAAATATGACTTCCCTCCAGGTTTCGATGTTCAACAGCCCGACTTCTCATTGAACCCTACAGTATTCCATGTCCTCCGGAATTTCCCAACTGTCCTCATGGAGGTAGATAATAAGTCGGTATAACAATGAATCAAGCTGTGCGTTTCAACGGTTCAGAACTAAACGATGGCCAAAATCACTGGTTTGACTCTGCTGCGCACTGATAACTTTACTCGGGAGTCAGGACGGAAGGACCGTCTCGGATTGCACCTCAGTTCCACAAATGTGAAGGTGAATAATGTCCCGTCTTTGTCTGTGGGTGATGGAGTGTCAAGGCCGTCGGGTAAGCGTGGCTTTTTTGGCTTCCAGTACTCGGCTGGTATCGATATCAACCTAATTCTTCCCTGAGTCCGAATGCTGCGTATGCGCGTTTGATCCTCGCGGTAAAACTGTATGTATCTTAATTCTGCTCATACATAGACGCGGCACATATATATTCATACATACATTCTACAACTTAAGCCCAACACTCGACATGTCCTCCTCTCACACCCCTTCAAAGTCTACGTTCGAATCATTCAGCCAGAAAAAGCGAATATATGTTGCAGTGCGCGTTCGCTCTCGGACGCCTGGCGGGGTGCTGACTCAGGATTGTTATTCCAGTGCATCAATTGTCGCAAAAGAAAAGTCAAGGAAAGTCCACCCTGTTAGAACTTTTTAACCACGTTGACTCTGGATGAACAGTGCATCACTGACAGCGAAGAGACACCGTGTAAAAGATGTGTCGAGAGAAACCTCGATTGCGAGTATTTGCCTGTCTGTGTAAGACTACCTCAGACTGTCGTCAGAGCTCATAATATTGATGGCACGTTCGCGTACACAGGTAGAGCGCGAGCAAGCGCTTTTCGCGCCGGAGGCAGCGGCGCAAAGTTCGCGATCCCCCGCCACACCCACATGGAATAAGCAACCACAGGGCCCCGGAGGCAGCTCAGCACATTATGGGCACAATAATTACGGTCAACAAAATATGCCGGCGAATCCATATTATGGGCAACAACAATTCAACCAATCCGCAGGTCTGCCATACGCCAATCCTGCCCCCGGCGGGCATTCCTCCAGGCCACCTGCCCAACAACAATTCCCCACCAACCCTTCGCACATGTACGCGACCAACACGCAGCGTCCTCCGACCCAACCCATTGGGTATCCGAGTTCGAATTCCGGGATGCCCTACCAGCCGCCTGCTGCCCAGGTTAATTACAACTCCGCCAACCCTTCCAACGTTTACTACACGAATTCGAATTACTCAAATTACGGGTACGTCGCTTCAGCGACTCAAGATAGTGTATACTGATGTCTTCCGCTAGGACCTGTGGCTGCCCGCCGGGTCCGTGTTACTGTGGTGGTCGAAGATCATGATTGAGCTCTCTGAAGCTCAGTGCGATAATCGCAGAGTTTTGCGTCCGGTAATGAGAATAAACATATAGAGTGGTATATTATATAAGGGTTTCAAGAATTATTTATTACTGGAGCACCATTAGACGCTGTATCTACTAGACGTTTGCAATTGTCCAACCGAATGTGAAAGTAAAAAGCCTTGTCTGGGCAACGTCAATTACGACGGCGCAAGACAATCACCTGGTCCTGGTTGGCAAATGCAGATCCGTATGCTGCGATCTGCGTGAGCCGTCTCATTCCTGGTACCGTTCTAGGTCCAGTCTATATATACTGTCCCATTTCGACTAAGTGTTCAAGTGAAGCGCGCGAGCGGCTTTTTCTGAGGCCTTCAAAAATCGCCAGAATTCAAAAATAAAAAAAACCCAAAAATTAATGAACACTTAGTACAATCCGTCATCACATTGTCACGTCACTCGCACCTTAATCCCGAAATCCATCTCAGGATGAGGTATTGGATAATAAAAAGCCTTGTATGAGATTTCAGACCGATAGCATGACGGTATCACGTACCGCGAGGGCAGTGGCCGGTATAACTGACTGAAAAAGGCAGCGCTGCTTTCCCGACAGCATAGAGGAGAGTCGTACGGCCCATAGCCTTCCAATGACATCGGAAACAGAAGCCCAGCATCGGGGGGTCTTAAAGCAAAAGGTCGTGCGTCGACGAAGAATTGGTGGAGAAATGGCGGCAACAAGAAGGGTGAGCTGTCTGATGGCAAGAAATTGATGACCTCACCCTTCGGATTCTGATCTCCGATGTCATAACTTTTGATCAACCCATCACTTTCGGCCGAAATTTGGTCTCAACCTGCGTTCGAGGTCGTACTTTGTTCCTACACTATGGCTGGTGCTAATTCTCAAGCCCTCGCCTCCTAGCTTCCAAGTGGCCAACTAGGTAGGGTGGCCAGGTAGGTGGTCCCAAATAGTATAGAAAAGGTGAAGCTCAGCTGAATCCAGGCATCAATGAATTTTAGAAACTGTTTCTGTGTACTTGAAGTCAGTTTCAGTCTGTCAGCCCCACGGAGTAAGAAGTGAAAAAAAGAAGAATAAAATCTTTTGAACCCCTTGAACTGAGAGCACACCGTCAAGAAGGAAGAAAATTAAATGTGGGATAGTAAGAGACTATGGCGCTCAGGTAAGCAGGGAGATATCACAACGATATAGACTGAACCCGATGAACACTATCAGGCAATTGTCGGTAGACGGAAAAACCTATAACAAACAGGGAGAGGCCTAGGCTCGACACGTTTCCGAGTGAGGGGAGCTGGAGACCAACAACTTCTCTATGAGCTTGTGATCCTGATTTGGGAGAGTCCGACGCACCTCAGAGTTGTACCATAAGCACAGGGACAATTTCAAACTGGACTAACTTGTTGCGCTGCAGGAGGAAACTCTGGAGTTAGTTGCAGAGAAAACACACGAACGAAACCACACATACAGAGCGACGAAGGGATGCGCTACAGGCGGAGATGATGGGGTTGAAAAGGAGGTGAAAGAGACCGGTCCTTTTGAACGGAAATAAAGAGGCTGATCGGCGAGATAATATGGTTCCGGGTCCAGTTCTCAGGAACGCAGTTAATTTCGGATGCACCCGTTAGCAGAAAAACCCTGAAAACAAAGTGAGAAATAGAATGCACAGATAGAAGCCGCTGGAATGCCAGCGGAAAAAATGGAAGAATACAAACATGTGCAATGTGATACGAGGCATCTTCTTAATACAAGAAGTACGAGTAATAAGCCATGACGCGTAAAATCTGGTGAATCGTTGATAGCGTAGACTTTCGCAGACAGACAAGAGGTGATGGACCTAGTGAAAAAAATGGAGCGACCTGCCTTTTAAGAGAGCACTGAGCGGCTAATCGGCGATGTTGACAATGATCTGTATCCTAGTTCTCAAAATGAATTGATGAACCGGGGTCAGCTGGTGAGCTCAACGTCTATGTTAAATGCAAAGGGTCAGCTGGCATGACGATTGGTTAATTTCGGCGGAACAAACAGGTGCACTCAGATATCTCGGTAATCCAAGAGCGCGGCCCACCACTTCGATTGAAGCTGGCGCTTGATTGAGCGTTAAACTTGGCCGCGGCGCGCAGTTAGGTGGGCGGAGTTTCAAAAGGCTTCGGACAGAGTGACTTAGTTTTAAAAAGAGGGTGACGAGTAATGGATCCTGTCATATTGCCTGCCAGCACAGATGCCGAGAAACCGAACATGCGGAGCAATTCCATACATCGGCTCTCTGCCCCTGCCACAGCAGGCGCAGGATCAATATTCAATTTATGAAGCCTTTCGCCACCGTCTAGCCGAACAAGAAGTGGAACAAATTAGAAATTAACCAACAAATACATGGAGCACGCCAGGTAATTCACCTAGGGACTCATCGTCGTCCGAGACTCAATGACTTCCCGACCTTCCAAAATCTGAGACCACGTTGGGCCGGTACGACACGGCCTGTGTTCTGATTTCACCCCTGAATCTATCACCGACGGGTCGAATTCGCGTTTGACGCGCGAAGAAGCACCTGGATCATGCGAAGAAATATCACGCGTACGGCAAGGAAGAGCCGGAGTACTGGGACGCCGACGCAAGAGTTGTCCAGGAAAGGGTCGGGGTTCGCGGCGGGGTGAAAGTTAGGTAACATCTCTGCAGGTGGCACGTCAGTGGTATGTTGCGACCGAGAGCTGCGTGTAAAAATCTCAAATAGTTGGGAAAATCCACGAAGTATGCGACGACAGCCATCAATGAGGTTTGGGTCGGTGCGCGAGTGAGGCGCCGCCACCATTTCAGTTCGCGTCCTACAAAAACTGGGCGGACGGCGTGGACGATGGGGGAGGAACGACCCCGACACAGCATGTCTGGCTATCACAGAATACATTCGGGCGTGATGCATCTCCAAGGCAGGAAGAGCCGCATTTGAGACAAGCGCTTTTCTCGCGCACGTCAATAGAGAGTTTGCGCAGAAGCCATATGAGCGACGTCATGGCTTTTGGGCCGTGCGCGTCATATGGCTCCGCACGCTAAAATATGACGCAAATGCAGTGCAAATGGCTTTTGGAGCCATTTGCCTGCCAAATTTGCGCACGGTCCGAAAGCCATGACGTGGGTCATATGGCTAGTGCGCAAACAGGTTAATTACGACTCTGAACCGCCTGCCATTCAATGTGCCGCTCTTTGTATATCCTTCTCACGAGAACGGCCGAAAAAGAATTATGGTCCTTCTGTCTTATTTTCGACTCCCGAACTCCACTCGGTTGGATCTATTCTAGACGAGGTATCCGAGTGAATCCAAATGATGCGAAATGGCACAAATTCCGCTATGCTTATCCAGGCACGGGGGGGCGGGTAGTAAATCCCGATCACTGCCTGTTTAGCCTGCTCCGACTTATCTCCTCCGAGTCTGTGGACATCTTGTCTACATTTCCATTGATTGCATATTGCTAACAAGAGGACCCCAATACACATCCAGCGCTACAGGCTGCATGCACATTGTACGTTCCGGAGGTATTCCTCATCGCACACTGCTGTATTATTCATTGCTGTGCCACAGCAAGAGAAGCTGAACGGCTGATTGTGTTATTTTGGCTCTCTCATAATATGCGGCAAAGCTGTCAAGTCGGTGTCTAACATCTGTCTTCCTCCCACCCCCGCTACGGTCCATGCACAACGCAACTCGCTCGGAGGTCGACTTCACGGAATTCACAGTTATTGAAGTTGGCTTGTCCCTTTGAGTCCTGGCGAGTATCACACACAACCCACATCGCTCACAACATGTAATTCAGGAATGCTGTCCATCCAGCGCCTACCTCTCATTCTCCCACCGCGAGCACGGACGAAGATCGTCACCCCGCCGCACAATTCAACTTTAAAAACGCATCTGACGGTGGCTCTGCATCGTGAGTACTCAGACCAGGCTGGAGGAGGGTTTCTGAGGGCGCTCATCCAGGAATGCCGGCGCCTTCTTCCCACGCGCGAAGGACTTCGTCGTTTCGGACAGCACTTTTACGAGCTATACACACATCCACAATCCTGCGCCGACGATCCCTCCTAGTAGGTTTTGACCATATCACTGACATCTACTTATGCTTCAACGTCAGACTTCCAACGATCCCACTAGGGCACCTAGATCTGCGCAATGAAATTCCATTCAATGCAGGGTCTGATACGGTATATCGCCGGGATAGACAAGTGTCTGTGCGGAAAATATACTCCGCCCGGATTCATGGGTGTCAATCGCACATGACCGTGGCCGTGTATGATGGTGACAATGCCGAGGAGGCCTGTCCACTAATATTCCCTTCGTTGAATTCCTGTTCTTATGGGTCTTCGCAGGAATGGCACCGCGAAATTTCGAAATATGCCCAGCTTCGGTAAGAATCCTTTGTTCACTAGTTTCCGTAGCTTGATAGGTTACACTGCAGCCATCCTAACTTTCTTCAGCTTTTTGGTACTGTGAGCTTACCGGGGCTGTGGGCTTTGATCTATCATGATGGTGGCACCCCCTCCCTTCGGCAACCGACCGTCTTAGTGGCTGAAGCAGAGCTCATCCCCACGAAACAAATGCTGAGAAAATACAGCAACTCTCACTTCGCCACATATATCTCTTGGCATATATTGTTCGCTTCTTCGATTCGTTCCTGAATGTTGTCAGTGACTTCACACAGGAAAACCGAATTCACTGTGAGAACCTTGAGATCAAACACATCTTGGAACTCAATCATCGTTGTTCTAGAACAATATATGCATGCTCTTTCTGGAACATCTCTGGTAAGTAGACCTGCTCCATTATATCAGTTCGTTCCTTTACGGCTTTAGTACTATTTTGACTGCACTTTCTGGATACGACCTTCAACCGGCCATCTCTGTGTTGACCTCACACCCCCACTCTCTGAGCCCTTCTTTATCTCTGCAATAGATAGAGAATCTCGGAGCTTAACATCTCCTTTTGAACC
>WIQG01000886.1:0-22676 GCA_014925785.1 Mycena galopus ATCC 62051 | reverse complement strand
GGACGAAGTGTTTGCGAGTAGAAGGCATTGTCGGGGGCGCGACGAAAGAAGAGGAAGTGATAATTGAGAGGGTGGCGCAGCGAGGATACTAAAGCAAAGAAGAAAAGTGTGAGCAATCGTGACAGGAATGAGGTTCATATATTGGGAGAGGACAAAGACTTACCGCCTATCTAATCTCCCTTTGAATTCAGATCTCCCATTGACGCCAAAAGATTCCGGAGCGACACCAGGCACAAACTCGTGGACCTTCGAGAGAGAGAGAGACCGCCATTCTACATCGCCCAGCGATCTACATTGGGCACGTATGTGGCGAAAAGACAGAGACAGGTAGAGAGACCGCCGTTGCACGTCGCCCAGCGATCTACGCTGGGCACGTATGTGGCGGAAGAGACAGGCATGGCCCGATTGGGAGAGAGAGAGACCACCGTTGAACGTCGCCCAGCGATCTACGCTGGGCACGTATGTGGAAAGAGACAGGCATGGCCCGATTAGGAAGCAGTGGATGTCGGGAATAAGCGGGGTTATCGGTCGACGGTAGAGCCCTCTCTCAAAGATGCTCAGGATTGGTGAAAAATGAGAGCAGAATGAAGAGCGTATTATTGAAGACTGAAGTAAATTACATTCAAGTACAACACTAAACCGGATGCATGAAATACGAGAAAGAAAAACTACGCGCAGGAACGCGAGGGACCGGCAATAGGAGTACTGGATCTACGACGGGTCGTTTTGGGAGTCGATTCCCACTGACCATCGCAATGACCTTCTTGTTGGATTGTTGGTAGCGTTCCGCGCCGAGTTGTGAAGTTTGACCTGTAAACAGACAGATATGGGCCAGTTTTGGGGACAGCGCTCGAGCCAGACGAAATCTTTCGACATCTGCAATCAGTTAGAAAGGAATTGACGGGGCAATTAGGGCTACTCACGGCGTCATGAACTGCTTTCATGTCGGCTTTATCCTGGTACACAAGGGCCACGGAAGAATCCAAATGGATCGTGGTGAGCTGATCAAGACGGTCCTGGTAAACAGTGAGCGACTAGATTTATCGAAATGTGGATAACACTCACTCTAAACGCGTGTACTCCTGTTCACGACCTTGCTGGTCGATCTCGGATAGGCTAGGGCGAAGATGGCCACCACATGAGAGACGCCCGCATGCGGGGGTCTCTTGATGATGTCGGCGCCTTCATAATCGTAATCCGTCAAGGGGCTTTCAGGAGTGGGTGAACGGGTGGGAGCGGGTGCGTGGGCAGGAGTGGCTGCGCGGGCAGGAGTGGGCGCGGGCAGGCGGGTAGCGGGTACAGGTCGGGCGGGTGCGCGAGTCGGCGTGGGTCCGTTAGCAAGCGGAGGGCTGTCGAGGGCAGGACCGCTCGAGGTGGTAGGGGTGCTGACGTCGTTAATGCTGGGAAGCGAAGGGAAGCTGCTCAAAGCGAGGGTGTAGGGTAACGTGGAAGATAGAAAGGCGTCTGTGCAAGTGGGAGTAGCACAGGCTCAGGCACACGCTGAAGCGAGCAAACAGCGGACACGGTAGGAGCATTGATTGGGGGAGCCATGAAGCGGGTAGGAGAATGAAGAAGCGGGTAGGCAAGGGTGTGGGTTCATATAATCGAAATGAGATAACGGCCTTTGTTTTTCCTAATTAGGAAATACAGCAAAGCGCTTTGTCGCTTTGTCCAAGCGGGTATTATAAGAGCCTCAGCTTTAATCCCACCAATTCATATCGCTTCCCCATCTCAATGTCGTACTTTCGCCTCCCCTACCGTCGCCAGCGCGGCGTGGACAGTCACAGTGGCAGCATTCTCGCGCTCGCCGTTACGAAGGATGGCAAACGCTTGCCACTGGAGGTGCGCCTTTGTCGCCACGACTGATGGATGTAGCTTCAACCCTGTTGTAGGCTCTCAGGGCACCCGCCTTTTCGATATGGGTGAGATGTCCGAAATCAAGCGGCTGAGCAGCGCGGGTAGCCGTGGCCACACCGTGTCTTTACTCTGGGCCCAACAAACCGAAGAGCCCCACGACGTCTTGTATTCCGGCACCCAGAACGGATACTTCGTCTGCTGGCGTCGAGACAAGGAGTCGAAAGCTTTTGAAGAGACTTTGGCGACCCAGATCACTCACGCCGGCGAGATTACGGGTCTGGGTTTCGACTCCACCAACAACCGGCTTTGCCTGTGCAGTGGACCGACATAGTGCAGTCTTGAGCGATTTCGAAGGACGCATCACCGGCTTGTGGAGGGCGACAAACATTTTTAGCCAAAACTACAGCAACTTCGTCCCCCGTTCCATCACGTTCGCCGCTTTCGACAACAGCAGCGACCGAGACATTCTCGTCTTTGGATCGGGTCATAATGGCCCGGTGTAAGTCGGCGGCTTCACTGCAGGAATTTCGCTGATTGCAGACTGCCCAGTTATACCCTCCGCGGCGCATCGGGCGAAATGAAGTCGACGTGGGGCGTTCAATCGTATATGTGGGTGGTACGAATTGAATTGGAAATCATGCTAATTTACACTTTCAGCGGCGGTATTGCCGTGAACTGGAGCGAGGGTGTTTTCTGCGTCAGCGATCCCTACAATGGCCCCGCCCTCTTCCGATACGCGAACCGAACCAGAACCAATTCGTTTGAAGTACCTCGGGAGCGCCAAGGCGGGCCATGCGCCAGCGACGTTTGCTTTGGGGAGAAGGGCTCGATCATCGTCACTGGGAGCGACCACGGCAAGATCTACATTTTCGACATCCGTTCGGGGGACACCGTCCAGGAGCTTGAGACGAGTCGGGCGAAGCGGGTTAAAGCAGTAACGGTAGGCGGTCCTTCAAATCGAGATGACCGAGGGCTGATTGTCACTGCTTCAGACGGCTGAAATCGGCGGGGAATCCGCGATCATTGCCGCACACTCGTATAACGACGAGGGCTTCCAGCAGATTTTCGTTTGGAAGCGAGGTCGGAGCCCCATCGCATGGGAGACTGTGGTGACGTTTTTGCAGGCGCTGGTGTTGTTGGGATTCGTGGTTTTCGTGTACCAGAATGTGGGGGGAAAATTCTGGGGGAAGTCCCAGACGCCCTGGGCGGGGAAGCCGGTGGATAGCCTGTAGATATTGGTAGATTGGTAAATGGCTCGAATGGATTGAATTATTGTGGTCTTCATTTCGTGTCCTGGCGCCACGAATCCCGCGACTTGCGCCGGAAGATGGCGGCAGGCACCTGAGGGAAACGCCAGGGCCATGCTGGCGCGTGGGCCTCACGAATCCGGTGACTTGCACCGGAGGCGTGAGGGTCAAGAACAAGTCCTACAGCTGATGGATCACGGGGTCAATCCCAAATTGGGATCACCGACTTGTGAGTCCAAGTCACTCTTGCTCTTGACCACCATCGGTACTCAGCGTACAATCGCTGAAAAACCGATTGCGATACAGTCCATGGAACCCGAGCATCACCAATGCAGCTGTGAACTGCCACCCCACCACATCTCATCATCCACCATGAGTGGGCTGTCCATGCGGCAGAGTGGAAAGCCAATGCCGCCACCGATGCCGCCGCACTACTGCCGCCGCGGACTCTGCCGCCGCTGACTCTGCCGCCGCTGACTCTGCCGCCGCTCCTGCTTCCGTTGGCGTTGCCGAAGATGATATCGCAAATCCCACTAATACCAGCGAATTCCAAATCCGTTGGAAAGATCTATTGCGGGTGCCCTACTACGATACAATTCCCTTAGTGGCTGATCCCATGCCCCACGCACTCGACGACGAAGACTACCCCATGCCCGCACTCGAAGGCTATTATAACTTCGCGGATTACTGCCCAAAAGCTAACGCGCGGCGCGCGCGGCGGCGGCGAAAGGGGCTTAGAATGCAGCATTGATATGGATGCGGGGTATTTATCGGTTTAGATTGCAGAAATCGGTGGGGAAGCGTCAAGTCTGGGAAGAGTTGGTTGGTAGTTTGTACCTACGCAGGAAATTTGATAAATATGTTGCTTTAATTTGCCCACAAACGCAGGCCCTGTGCTTTGGCCACTTCAATTGACAGTTCCATGAGTCCGGCGATTTGCACCAGAGGATGGCTGCAGTTCAGCTGGAGTGAGCATCAAATAAGCGCCAAATGACAAATCGAAATGACAAAGTGGCCAAATTACCAAATTGGGGGACAAGGACTTGTCTCAAACCGCCACAGGTCGGTGATCGGTACCCGGTGTACAATCACCGGGTAACTGACAGAACCCTCCTGGTTTCCCTCTTGTCGAGTCTCAATAGTCGGTGCCCGGCGTACAATCGCAGGGTTGTACCGACCGCGAGATAATATCATACTCGGACTCGGTGCTCGGACTCGGTGCTTGGTGTAAATCACAGAGCTCACCGATCGCGAGATAGTCCCGCAGCGTCCCCCACCATGGCACCCGCGTACCGCGATTGCACTTGCGACTTCCGGCTCCATCCCCATCGTGTTAAACAAAATGAATGGGCCGCCCATCGGGCAGAGTGGGAAGCCAAGAAGGCTGCTGAGGCTGCCGCCCACGCCACCGAAGAACACATCCACGATCCCGCCGTGCTCAATTCCCTCGCCGATTCCATTTCCCATATGCTTCTCTCCGACGGCACCGCTGAAGGCGATGACACCCCCAATGACGGAGCTGAACTCACGAAGGAGATGATGAAGAGTTTGGAAGCCCTCATCACGGAGCACACCACCAAAGCAAAGCAGCCCACCAAGCAGAGGCAAAACGACGCGCTATTGAAAAAGATCTTGGCCCGAGTCGTTTCGGCCACGGAATCCGTCCAGAAATCGACAAGCGCGTCTGAGGAAGAACGGCGCCAGATCGCAAGGTCGCATGGGATGACGCTTTAGTAGTTGCGGCGTCCTTACAACGTCTCAACGAATCCACTGAGAAATTGTACGTTGCGACCCAGCTGCAAAAGCTCGAGCGACTGGTGAAGGACCTGAAGGCTACCCTCCCAGAGGACAAGGACCCTCTGTTTTATGATTCAGGTAAACACTTGCATTGCCTGTCCTACTGTTCACTGATATCTATTCTGCAGCGTATACCATGGTGAACCCTGTCGAGCATCTCGATATAATTGCGCAGGTCATGATCCTACTGGGACTCGTCTGCCACGTTCTTCTCCAAATGGGCACAGATTCGGTGAATTTCATTCTCGGCGCCGCAACGCTCCTGGTGCAGGCTGCGATGGCCTTGAATCCCCACAAGAATGAGGACGGAACGCTCTCGTTTGATCCCGTGCAGGAGCAAATACTCGGGGAGATGCCCCACTAGCTTACATGTCGCAATGTCGCGGCTCAATTTAGACGGCAAAACCGTCATGTACGCAGCATGTCCTTCGTGTAATCATATCCACGCCCCCACTCTTTCTGCAACCAAAACCCTAATTGGCCCGAGAAGTGCGAGAATGTAATCGTCGGGAAAGACGGTCGCTCCCCAAGCGGTGCGGCGCTCTTGAAAAGCGGCAAAGCCTCGTCGCATCCCATAAAGCCTTTCCTTGCCCCTGCTTCCTCGATTATGTCGCTCGAATCCTGTCCGATCCCGAGAATGAGCGTATGATGGATGATGTATGTGACGAAGCGGTCGAAATAGAGCGTTCGGACGAGGACTTCGTTCCTGGCGTGTTTCAAGCCGATTTTTTGCACTCGTTCAAAGATCGCGATGGCTTCGGCATATTTATCAAACGCAGTGGAAAGCGGATGCGACTGATCTTCTCTATCGCATGGATTTTTTCCCGCCCACCGGCAGCAGGAAGCGGTCCAATTCCAATTCGATTGGGGTAATCAAGGTCTCCTGTCTCAATCTTCATTTTACCGTCCGCGACAAGCCCCAGAATGTTTATGTTAGCGTACTCCGGGACCGACCTCACCGCACAAGCACGAAATAAATCCATATCTACGCCCGATCATCGACGTCGCTGTAGAGGGTTGGAATCGAGGTATCCATTTCTCGTCCACTGGCACTGAGCCAGAAACCGGACGGGTCGTCGATATCGCCTTCGTTCTATCCGCGAACGACCTACCGGCTGCGCTGCACTAGCTGGTGCCGCCGGTCATGGTGCACACATTTACTGCACTTGTTGTAAGTGTAGAGGACGCAGCACTGTCTATAGGACCGATTGGGAGAACTGGGAGAGGAGGGACAGGACGAGGACCGCCGTCATGCCGAGCAATGGCGGGATGCGAACACCCAAAAGGAACGCGATGACCTCTACCAGGCACACGGAGTCCGTTGGTCCGAAATGTGGCGGCTGCCGTACTGGGACCCACTTGCATGCTCGTCGTTGACCCCATGCACTGCATGCTTGAAGGTTAGTTCACCATCATTGTCGTCGTGTTCTCAAACTCAATCTCGCGGATGCACAGAAAAAAATCAAATCCGCGCCAGCTTATGCATACGAGTTCCCCTCTGTCGACACCGTCGTTGAAGGCTGCGCACTGAACGAGCGTCAGGCAAAAAGCGTCGAAATCATTTACAAGCATCTGTGTACCAGCTCACCGGTGAGGCCGGCGGCAATGCAGACGAGGTCGATAGTGACGATGAGATGATGGACGAGACGCCAACGACCATAACGACGACGCGTCCGATGGGGATGAGTCCGATGCAATGATGCCAGCGCCAAGGTCAAAGTCAAAGCCACCGAGGACGACGAGGACGAATATACTCCAGAAATCTTGCACAAAAAGCTCCAGAGTCAGCACAAGCCATCGCTGATCTGGGTATGCTCCACATTGCAGATACCGGCCGTTGTCCCCTCGGTTTTGCCCCCGAAACGCCCCCGCAATTATAAGAACAAACCTGCCAAAGCCCCAAGGGTTAGAAAGCAATTGGATCCCACCCCGGCGGAACCTCTCACGAGGCAAAAGTACCTAGCCTCGCACAGCAAGCCGAGCTGGCCCAGCTTCTCGTGGATTGGGTGAGTCTTTCTTATTCTATATGGCTTATCGAAACTCACTTGATTTTTCCGACTAGCGGCTGAATCGACCCTGGCGGGCAGAAACCGGATTTCAATTCCGTCGAAGCCGATCGATGAGACAAGCCTCCGGTTCGTGCAAAACGTATTGCGAACACGACCACCCCAGCCTGGGTCAATCACGTCCCCAAAAATTACGGGGAAAAGGGTGCAGGGTCCATGAAGGCCGACGAATGGCGTCTACTGGCGACCATCTATCTGCCCATTGCGCTGATACTTTTTGGGGAGAACAGTCGGGCGTAAAGGCAGACCTTCTTACGCACAGCATGGCGATGTTCCAGGCCACTACCATCCTCTGTCGCTTCATTTCGACGCGAGAACGCGCCTCGACGTTCCGGGGCTACATCAAGGAATGGGTGGACAATTGTACTCGCTTTTCCCCCATACCAAAGTCGGAAGAAAGAGGACCAACGTCCATATGGCTTTTCACCTATACGACTTCCTCCTTCTTTTTGGACCGGTCTTGTCGTGGTGGTGCTTCCCTCTGGAACGACTTATCGGTATTTTGCAGCAGTTCAATAGCAATGGCCACATCGGAGGTGGGTAATCCTATCAACTACACTGATCGAGCTCTGACTTTGATTATATTTTAGGTGAACAAGAAGCTACCATCGTCAAGACTTGGATGCGCGGTGCTAATCTCCGACGGTGGCTCGATCGCAGGACTGCCCCGAGCTCCTCCGCCAGTTCCATCGTTTATATTCCATCATGTCGCGAACAAAACGGATCCTCGAGACCCAGAGACGAAGTACTCAAGCAGATGGAGCGAGCGCACTTCAACTATGAAGGGATGCACTTTTCCCGGGCGTCCACGCATCTGGGAAATAGCCTTGTCTCGTTCGATTTCAATGGAGCCACCAGGTTCGGGAGCATCGAGAAATACAGGTCACCGAAGGCAGAATGTGCAGTTCGTCGTTCGGTCCCAACAACCTCTCCCTCCTGGCGTTAGTGATCCCTTCAAACGTTTTATCAACTTCCCTGCTCGGCTCTGCTCAGCCAAAATGGCGAGCGACACTGTCCTGATCGAGCCTAAACAAGTCATGGGCCATTACGCTCGCTACATCTGGAAGAAGGAATTCGCGGTCGTTTTGGAATTGTCAAGGGTATGGATTTTAATGCCTCTGGTCATTCGTTACTGATGCTATTCCGTAGGGTTGACTCGTCTGTAATTTTCTCGTCGATAATCATGCTTCTCTTACAATTGTCTCAAGTATATGTAATATATAGAATATGAATATTTATATGCATTGAAATCGACGATGCGTGCGCATGGATCCGTCCGCCACAATTTATAAGTCGCTACTGATTGTACTATGTGCAGTTTTCGAGTCGGGGAGCGAGCCTTGAGTGACGAAATGTCACAAGTCACAGGGTCTTCCTCACCCGCCGCCATCGAGCGTGAATCGCTCGTTGCCTGGTGGATTCCTGACCAGCTGTTCAAGCAAGCATCAAGAGAGTGCAGATTCAGGGAGCTTTCCCTGCGGCACGCTCACCTTCGCAATATTCCTTTCTCTTTACCCGCCGCACCGAGTGTAGATCACTCGGTGCCTGGTCGGAGTTGCTTGCTCTTAGCTCGTTCAAGCTTCAAGCGGCAAGGATCTGGGCCTCAGGGAATGTTGTTCTTGTGACCGCGAAATCTTTGCGAGAATCCATTGTTGCTGTGGTGTGAGCCACCCGCTCGAGGCTACCCGCTGCTTCGAAAACCAGGCTCCGCCGAGCATGGATGGCTCGTTTCCTTGGCATGATTTCTAGTCAACCCTGGTGGTTCAATGGGAGCCAAAACACCTATTCTAGCTGAAGAGGGTTAACCCTCACGTACCTTCTGCACATCTGCCATCACCTTTTGGGCCTCCACATCCGCTCAGGATCGTTATCTTGGGTCTCCTGGCAGATAATATCTACCACTAAGGCTGCTGGGCGAATTTCTACACAGCGGAGAGCTCATAAATATAATTCGCATTTTTACCCTCCGGGTGAAATTATACTAGAAGTCTTGACAGAGTGACCCCACCCTCTGCGGCTCCCCCGGAAAAGCTGCATGGAGCATCATACCAGGCTACCCCGTCCATCCCGCCATCCCTCTCGTGTACGTGTGCGACTCCGTCGCCGCTGCCTGCAGCGCTCGGCTATCTCACACTGGCCCTTCCGCCTCTTCCGCACCACCAGAACCCGCTTACTGCACGTAAATCATCCACCTTTCCATTGGGAGCCATCCTCATCACCTCTTGTACAAAAAAAAAATGGAGAAAAATAATAGACGCCCAGTCGGGACTTGGCTTTATTTCGAGGTGAGCAAGGCGGGTCAGCCTCACCTCTCCCGCACTGTTTCCTGCTCTCCTCGTTCGTCGCCCCCCACCTCCACCTCTCTCTCCTCTCTTCACCACCTCGCTCACCGCGCTCGTTGCGGTGCTCCGAGTTCTGCGGTACTCGACTCCCGCGCTCTTGCTCTCTTCATTCGTCGCCCACACCGCCACACCTCTCTCTCTCTCCACCACCTCGCTCACCGCGCTCGTCGCGGTGCTCCGAGTTCGTTCCGCACGCGCTCTTCGGTCTTCGCTACCCGCCGCTCCGTTTTCGCCCTTCGTTCGTCGCCCACGCACCCACACCTCTCTCTCCACCACCTCGCTCACCACGCTCGTCGCGGTGCTCCGAGTTCTTCAGCACTCGACGCCCGCGCTCTTGCTCTCTTCATTCGTCGCCCACGCCGCCACACCTCTCTCTCTCTCCACCACCTCGCTCACCGCGCTCGTTGCGGTGCTCCGAGTTCTTTTGCGCGCGCGCTCTTCGGTCTTCGTCACCCGCCGCCCCGCCACCCCACCGCCCCGTCTTCAGCCCAATGTCGTCGTTGGTGTCGATGTACGCGACTCACGACATCTTATGTACCATCTAATCTCGTCGACGTCCAGCCGCCGCCTTGCACATCCGGTCGACCAGCAAATGGCCTTGCTGGCCCTCGACCATGTGTATGCCGACGACGGTCCCGGCGAACTCTACGTCCAGGGCCGATACAATGCGAACGGGCAGCTCGAATTGAAAGTCGGGGAAACGAGCTGTATGGCGCGCCGCCAGAGCGACTACTCCAAGTGCCTCAAGAACGGGCACACACTCGACTGGGAGTTCCATTGCCGCGTCCCGCACTGCAAACTCGCCGGTAAGTCGTCTTTTCTTATTTTTTCCGTGTCCGCAGCTTATGTACTTTCCAGAACGACTTGTCCACTTATCCCTGCGCGCCTTGGGAGGCGTACAGGTGCGATACCCGTGCTCGGGATGTGGTGTCCGCCACCGCGAATTCTACTCGCTCGAGAACATCGGCAACCTCGACGCTGTCGTCCGCGTCCTCCGATTCTGGATCGTCGCCATCGGCAGCACTTTTGAACGGTAAGAATTTCTTTTCTCGTTGTATCCCTATCTCAATGTTATACAGCGTCAATTTCTAGTCTATATAGTCTGAATGTAGTATAAATATCTGTATCTCGTACGCTTTCTTGGCTGTATCGCACCTAGTTGTAAATATACTTAGCTTGATTCAAAACAAAGTCAAGAGTCGAGTGCGCGAGGGTCCACCCTCGGGTGTAACGCGAGGTACACCTCAGGGTGTACCCCAGGGTCTCAGTGAAACTAGTGGTGTCAGCGTCTCTTTCTTAATTCGCTGATATTACCTCTTTCAGATCGCTTGAAATGTTCTTTGATACTTATTTCTTCAAGATTACCTTCAAGACATCAAGATGCTTGGTCTTTCATCAGATCGGAAACCGCCGCTGAAAGTAGATCTTTCAGCGCCGGTTTCTTTATCTCGGAAACTCTGGGTTTCAGGATAGCTGAAAGCGCCACTGAAACTGGCGCCTTCAGCGCCTCTTTCTTTGTGCATGACATCAGTTGTTTCAGGCCATCGGAAAGCGGCGCCGAAAGTGGATCTTTCGGCGCGGCTTTCTTTGGATAGCAAACCCGTCCTTTCACTGGTCTCGAAAGGGGCCGTGACAGCTACGGTTTGTGGTGTGGTTTCATGATGCTAAGACACTCGCTGTCTTTGTGACATTGAAAGGCCTTAAGAAACTATTTGATTCATTTTCAGTTTATATTACATTGATCCTCGTAGTTTAAGGTAAGAAGAGAACTTAAAATGATACTACTAAATTCACAGTCGGTTTAATCCTACCTGAAACATTTCTATTTTCGGTGTGAATTTCTCATGTCAGTCACAACATTCTCATGGCAGTCACACTTGGGTGTCAGTCGTTGTTGGATTCTGTTTCCCTCAAGGATTGTCTGACAGTTGTTAGCTCTGCTATTTAACCCCTCAATTCTCATATGGTTAGAAGTCCCTGCTCTGCATGACGAGCACCTGAACAGGCTTGTTGTTGTTGTTTTTCCTTAATGACACCCCTTTACCACCCTTGCACACCCTCTTGAGGGGGATACATACCCTACTTCAGCAAAGACACACACAACATATAGTTTGATAGTTTGTTGTGGTGTATTGATTTCACGGCTGCACCTTGTTGGAGACAATATCCCAGAGGTCAAGAGAACAGACAAGTGCAGTGTGTCGAGGTCAAAGACAAAGAAAGATTTGATCATGGTATGTGTCACATGTCACTATATAAACATGTCTAAGGTGTGTCTCAAGTCATCACATCCAACACATCCAAGTGCACCATTTGCTCCAAATAAACAGCAGAAACCAACCATTGAACTGTCTGGAATTGAACTATACCTAAACACTGCACTTTTTGCACGTTTCAGAATGATCTGATTACAGTATAGGCTTATTTCTGAGAGCTATTATACGGTCTCGGTATAGCTGGCAGGGTCAGGATCACAGAGTAACGGGTACAAAGGATAGGTGATTACCCTGCGGACTGGCAGTGCTCACCTTGAAAACCGTAGAGGAGTGCGTAGCCCACAAACCTCTGAAGAGACTATTTCTGATGCTTATTTCCAGACGAGGAATAAGCCAGAGATACTGGTGACGGGACACGTGGAAATAAGCTTATTTCTGCTCGGCTAAGACAAGGCCTTCCATGTGAAAGGTATGTGAGGCTCGGAGGAGCTTATACCGGAGAAGTTCCGGGATAAGCAAAGGTCGGTTAAGTCAATCTGATGGGATTGATCTTATTCCGAGGAGGTGAAGTTGGGAATAAGAAACCTTTCTGGGAAAAGGTTACACTACGGGTATCTATGGAGAGCTGGAGTCCAGGGGAATAAGACCCGATGGTCAGGAGTGATGGGAAAGGGCCCAGAGACGAAGGGAATAGGAGGACAACACAATATCAGTCAGCCAGGGGACTGATGTTTTCAGATATCCTGGATGACAAAAGCTGCATGGTTGGAAATCAGGAGCTACCTGGGCACTGGCCAATGGCAATACACTCACAGACATCCTTCCGACGGATAAACAGGAAAGGAGGGGCGATCTCAAGCCATTTTACTAATTTCTGCTTGGTTTGTGGACTTGCATATGATTTTGGGGTTTGTATAAGTAGTCAGGACATTATTATGAGGAGGACACAGAATCCCCTTGTACTAGTAGGCATAACACTTGCGATTTGGGCTATTTCTGGGTTGGTGCAGTGTGTATTGTCGTTGGACTTTAACATTGGGAAACCTTTCTGTTGGAATAAGGAGTTGGTTATTGGAAACATCTTAGGATGTGATTGAGGCTACATAGTTCTGGGAATCGAAATCATTTATCATCATTGTCATCTCTCATCGTCAAATTGTTCATTGTCATCGCTCATCGTTCATCGTCAATCGTAAATTCTCATCGGGTTCTCTGGGAGATAAGCTTTCGAGCATATATCCTGGTGGAAATAGTCTATTGTTTGTCTCATCTCTTGCGTATCTCTGGACACAACCACCACCACACACACAACACTTGCTTGTCTCATAGCTGCGAAGCTCTTAAATATCATATTTCCATTGCTCGATTATCACTCAGGCCAATTCCTGGTGATATCTTGTAGTGAAGGTTCATCTTTCTGTGGGAATCTCATACCTTCCCTTCAACCTATTGTTAGGCCCTGTACAAGGGACTACCACTTGTCTGAATCTCAGCTCTTGCTCCCTCTGATCGGCCTATTTCTGATTTTCATCTTATTTCCGTGGGCATCACTGCTTATATCGGAAAGACTTGGGTGATATTTGGGTGATAATTGGACTGTTTGGGTTTATTTCTGAGCACATTATTCACCATGCAGAGTAAACAGTTCGATTGAGCCGTCACATTTTCACTGGCCACCAACTGTGATATATTAACACCTGGCTTGGAACCTCGGATTGTCAGTGCAATACAGCTGTCAGCATCACACAGTTGGCGCCAACTGTCAATTTAAGCTCATTCACCTGCCTACCAAAATCCTTAAATCTGTAACACTATGTACAACTAGCTAGTAACATGTGTGTGGAGTGATCAGCAGTAGTCCTGGTCATGGTCACATACCACATATTGGTGCAACCTGGTGTCAGCATATTGGCACCTGTTGTGATTTTCTGGTCATTGCCATTTCTCTCTTAACATATTGATGGACCTTACACATGAATTACCCTTCTCCAATTTCATGTCCTTCTATTTGTTTGAGTAGGTATTAGCCTGTATGTAGTCATGTGCAATAACTCTTTTACCCAAAGACCCATGCACCTGAACAGCCTTCTATTTCACCAAGTATCTCCGAGCAGAAGAAGGCATAGGTGATGGTTACTTAGCTACTGACGTGCATGGCAGCGCGCCAAGTCCAATCGGACCAGTGGCAATAGTGCCTTTCAAAGTAAACGGCTTAGCGCTTACCGGGGCGCTTAGACTTAAGGCTTACGGTCATGTGCCATCATTTTGTGACAATTTGATCGCGTATGAATAAAGTGATAGGAGCGCGCGTTTCTGCGTCCGGCGGACGCGTCTTTGCATCGATAAGGGCATCGATAGCATATCCAAACTCTCTCGCTCCTACCGCCACCTTCCACTCCATTCACATCGATGCCGAAACAGACCTATCGCGAGCAAGTCAAACAAACTTACTTGACACATTCCATCCTTCGGGACGCGCTTGCCCCACCAGATGACGATGCAGGCCTGGCTCTTGATGAAATTCTGGCTAATCTCACGGCCGATATTGTTGCCCTTCGAGCCATTGACCAGACCCGGTATCTGCGCGAACGGAACCACATTCCCAAAGCCGGAAACCTACATATAGCTTGGGAATATGCGCAGGACCCGAGCCTACACCCAGAGTTCGTTAAACTGCTGCGCGTTTCGCCCCTTGTCTTCAATGTTATACTGGAGCTCATCAAAGACCATCCCGTCTTTCATAATAATTCCAATGTCCCCCAAACACCGGTCGATGTCCAGCTCTCAGTTGCACTATATCGACTTGGTCGCTACGGAAATGCTGCATCTGTTGAAGACGTGGCTCGTGTGGCTGGAATTGGGGTCGGGACTGTCGAACTCTTCACCGACCGCTGCTTCACTGCAATTGAATCGTTGCATAATCAATTCATCCGCCAGTTGACACCCGGGGAGAAAGAGCTTGAGAAACGTTGGATTGATGAGCATCTTGGCTTCGTTGGTCTGTGGCGAGAAGGCTGGGTGATGTACGATGGCACTATTGTTGTCCTGTATGCGAAGCCAGGGTTGAATGGTGAGGGGTATTACACGCGAAAGGGGAATTATGGATTGAACGTTCAGGTGTGTGCAGATTTTTATATGTTTCCTGTCTCTGACGCACGTAAAGATAGGGAATGTTCCGTCAAATTTGCGTATTGTGGACTGTGCACTCGGAATGACGGGTTCTGTTCATGATTCTGTCGCATTTGAGCACACCGCTGCATACAAGCACCCGGAATGGTTTTTTGAAGGCGAAGAATTTGCATGGGTTGATTCAGCATATACCCTCACCTCTCGGACGATTCCTGTTCACAAACGCCCGGCTGCCCTTACTCCCGAAAACATGATGTTCGATAAAACTGTTTCTCACCTCCGCATTCGCTCCGAACATTGCATGGGTGCCGTGAAGGGCCGATGGCAATCCCTCCGTGGCCTCCGTGTTAACATCAATTCGAATGAAGACCACATCAAGGCCGTGCGTTGGGTTAATGTCGCAATGATTTTGCACAACCTTATTATCGATGTGGAGGGTGCGGAGTCGGCGGCACAATTTACGGACCTGCATCTTAACCCGGACGAAGGAAATGATCGCGGGGATAGATTCGATCCTCTTGGAGAGAATGCTGAAGATGCCGGGGAGCGGAAACGGTTGCAACTAACAGCTGAATTAATCGCAGCAAGGGGAATGTAATAACAGGGGTATTAAAGCGATGGAATCATAAATAGACAAGAATGAATGGAGGAATTTGGGAATGAAGTAACAAATGTAAGACTTGGAAACAATTAAAGAACCTCCACGTCACTCGAGGAATCCGAAAGACGCGGGCGTTTGGCAGGGGACGGCTGGGTCGCAACTTTAAAGCGGGCCTCAATTGCCGAGAGCTGAGCGAGAAACTCTTCTTTGTTGTAGATGCCGAGACGGTGCATCTCGATGAGCTGCGCCTTCTCATCGAGCATGAGACGCCGCTGCGCAAGCTCATCTTGAAGGGCTCCACGTTTTGCTGTCTGCTTCATTGTATTCCTAATGAATGAATTAACGAGAACACAAGGAGAACGTAGAGCTGGATGTACTCATGCAAACTAATCAGCGTGTCTTCCAAAGAACGCTTTGCCGGGATCTTCTTGACATTTTCGCGTGCCCGGAGAATCGCAGCCGACAGAGGCGTTTCGTGCTTGACTTTAGGCTTCTGCGTGCTCGGGTCACGATTCTCCTTCAGCGGCTTCAGTGGACTGCGCGGTGTTTTGACAGGCGAGGGCGTAGGAGACCAATGAATGGGACTACTACCTCGGGAGGGAGGAGGCGGTGGGGTAGCCACTAGATTCATCAATTTGGGGTCGATGAGGTGGTCGGGGAACGGTACTCCCACAGAACCACTTGGCGGCTGGAGGTGGACAATCTTGCGACCCGTAGGTCCCACCCCAGTGATGACGACGGGCGGATTGACGTTGGCGCGGGTACTGTAGAGGTTGTGGAAGAAGGGGAAGAAGGGGAACTCTTTGACTATCGCCTCTGGAATCCATGTAAAGTGACGCGCCAACGACAGACAAAAGAGATACTTACCCCACAAATTCTTTGCGTCCGGTGTGGTCGTGTTATCGGGGCCACCAGTAGGGATATAGCACGACATGAATTCGTGGAGACTCTCATCCCCGTCATCATCGTTGCCGCCCACACCGCCGCCAGTCTGACGAAGTCGTTTGGCATGCTTCTTGTACAGGCCGTACACGCTGGCACGGCTCGTAAATGGGGAGAAACCAAAGCGAAGCCGACGTACTGCTCATACTGAAGCTTAACCCGCTTTCCGACGGCGTCCTCGTCGATGGCAGCCTCGTCCGGGAGGATTGTCTTTCCGATTGCCTTGAAAGCCGCTGCCTTGGACATGCCCGATGAATTCTGGCCAAAGTGCGAGGTGATTAAAGGGAAAAGAGGTACAGCATAGCTTCCGCACCTCGGACGAGTCCTTCTTGCCCATGATAACCAAGCGGTACTCTTTCTTTTCGACCTCCTTGAGCATTTTCCAGATTAAAGCACCCTTGTCCTTGGCCCACCCAATTGGGGGGAGGGTGCTGGCTTTTCTGCCCATTATAGAGTGTATTAATCGAGTGTAAGGGTATGTACAAAGCGAGCGCCGGAGACGACGATGGGGAAATGAGAGATGCGAAAAACTTAAAAAGGAAGTCACGGATGTGACGGCACATGACCGTAAGTCTTAAGTCTAAGCGCCCCGGTAAGCGCTAAGCCGTTTACTTTGAAAGGCACTAATCACACGTCAGGAGCTTCCATGCCAATTCCTTAACCACTACGTCTGTCTCCCACATGCATTTCCTTAGCTTCCTGCTGCAAACAACCTCCTTTCCCTGGTACTCAACTCATCTTCCCTGCATCTCATTTATTTTACTACCCTGTTTTTTGTTCCTGTTGTCAACTCTCGGATAATAGAGAGGTTGCGGTGAGCCACCAGAGCCACCAGGAGCCACCCGGTGGCTCTAATGGCATGTGGTGCGGAGTGGCTACCACATTTGGTGGCTCCACTTGGTGGCTAAGGGTATGACGTCAAGCAACTTGTTTTTCTTCATCTTCATCCATCTAACAACTATGCCAGTGCAGACCCGGTCTAGGAGAGCAAAAGAGACGAGTACAGACCCTCCACGCCCTTCTGAACTTTGAGCAGAGTTGTGAAGGGTATTTGAGACTCCAAGAGAGCTCACTGCATGAGAGACGAGGTGAGAGTAGTGTACAGAACATGCTGAAAACATGCGCGACGGAGCCACCGGCCCGGCAGTAGAGCCACCAGGTGGCTCCCGGTGGCTCACTGCAACCTCTCTAATGATTCAGATGTGACATTCTCCCCTTGTCTTTTAGTTATATATTCTGCATTTATTCTCCAGAAAAATAGTAGAGTTTTCCCCTCAACTTCATCCCCATATCTGTCTCAGCTTCTTGCATGCTGCCATACTAGTCCCTCGCTGCTGATGTACGCACTTATATCCACTTTCATCATGTCCCTTGTTGTTGTACTCAGCTCATTCATTGTCCCCACAGTCTCAAACAGAACCTCTCACATCCCTCATCCTCTTCATTTCACATTCATCCTGAGCACTGGACATGATTGGACCCACTTGCACACTTATTGTTGTACAACTGCTATTTATTTTATCAGCATGCACTCTCAGACGTATTGTATGTATGTCAATACCTCTCCAATAGTTCGACTTATAGTAAACAGTTCAGACCTAATTGTTACAGACTTGACTTCTAGTGCCAGAAGCGTCGCCTCTTTCAAAATTTTGTAGAGGGTTGGTAATGACCGTCTTGAAGGCTTGAACTTTTGTCCTCAGGTGGGTATCTTTGGACTTGGACTACCTATAAGAAGAAGTCATAATTACATTGTTGCAGGAATTCAGCTATGCTGGACTCAGTGGAGTGCTTCCGTGAGGAGAAAACCTTACAGTACCTTAGAAGCAACTTGGCTGAAGTACCTTGAGGCACAATTACCTCAGGCTCCTACCCACCGCATGTTCCGAGGTCAATCAGCCCTAGTAGCAGTATGCAGAATGAATTCCGAGAAAATTACTGAAAGACCGAAACATCTGATATATCCAATGACAGTTTAAGCGAAGAGTTGGGATTGACCTCTACAGTGGCTGGAAGAAAACACCATAGCCACAATGGGACCCCGCAAACCTGCTGGCACCTAGATCTTGATTCCTGTGTGTACTACTCACAAAACACATTCAGTTGACGTGTTTCTGCCAAAAAGAACAAATTGATTTCCATGAGGTCTTATGAGTGAAAAAAAATCCTCATAATGTTGTTGGTGTGGGATAGGAAGTCACTTGGAGCCAAATGATGTTGAAGGGCATTGTAGGCCAATATGATCGCAAAAAAACCTTGAACGCCTCAACCATCTGATAATTGACTACTCCAAGTAAATGAATAAGTTGAATTTCAGCCACTGGGGCAACAGTAAGGATATGTGCCAAATTAGGGGAGCACGGTTTCGGAAGTGGGGTCCTGTGGCTATGTGGTTTGCATATATTTTCTTCCAGTCGCCATAGAGAGGTCAATCCCCAACTTCTGTTACTATCATTGTCACATCACACTTGGTCCGATTTTTCCGGTCAGTCAAATTTATTCGGAATTCATTGTAATCTTTCTATTAAGATTGATTGACCTTGTAACATGCGGTGGGTAGGAACCTGCACTTACCTGAGCTTTGGTAGGGACTCACTGGAAGTGCCTCTGGTAGTAGTACATTTGCGGGAACTCCACTGCTCAGAGGTCATATCACATCCAAGACATATGTCCTCCGCAGTACGGAATGTAGCATAGATGCCTAGCAGTGTGTAAGGGCAACCTTAGCTCAGCGCAGGAGTGCAGAAACTAGCGGGGGAATCCGAAGGAGTTTGATAGGCTGCACTAAATACAGAGCAAGTGCTACGCACCTAGCAGGGGAATCCGAAGAGAAGAAAGGATGAGGACTCCCACACTAGGTGAAGGTTTATAAACTAATAGGTACTAGCCAGTAGCACATGTCCGAAGGGATCGGCAATGATCCCGGGCCTGGTAGTATAACACATGCCAGTGCGAGCAACTGGAAGGAGATGGAACGGAGGCCGGAGGGATGGAGGGTGAGGTTCCAGATGCGAGCAAAGTGAAGGGAGATGCTGGAGACGGATGGAGGGCGAACGATCCGGACAAGGGGTCGGACAATCCAGACGAAGGGCCGGATGATCCGGTGTGGCAGTGCTGATAGTCGCATTGGGTTGTTGTCATTAGTTATTCTGAACCATCTTCCTGCCTTCTCCATCGTTTTGTGCCTCGGGAGGCATTCTTGGATCGAGCGAGCCCAAGAGCTCCTGTTTGGGAACACCTCACCTAGAAGAGGCTGAGAGCCTCTCCATTGGTGACCAGAGCGGATTTGAACACCCACGCGCTACATTCTGGTTTCCGGGAATAATCAGCACCTCAGCAGAGCGGACCGAGAATACTGATACAGATGAGACGAGACAGCAGCAGAACAAGCTCATATCACAGAGGCCGCGAACCAGCAACGCGCCACCAGACTTCGTATTCGCAGCACATCACCATCACCATACACTGTGGCCAGCACGGCTACGGCTGATACGTGGACACAAAATTCGGACAACGAGTCCTTTCCCAGTACCCCTACCATCTCAACACCATCGCAACTATCTCTATCACCTGAACCATCGCCTACATCCACGCCGACCCTATTACCGGCAGTTTTCACCCCAGACCTGTACACCAGCAACCCCCGCCAAGGCGACCAATATCCCCTAAAACCATGTCATCCGAGGACGAAATGGCTCCCCCAAAAACCGTGGAATTATTCCGTGGGAACTGCATCTCCGAGAAGGTGCACACGTGGCTCTGCACCCTAGAGGGGACGTGGATACAATACGAAGTAGGAAGAGAAGTTATATCAGTTTGAGAGGGGCCTGCCCTGGAGGGCAGGCAGATGAGTGGTGGGAGGATTTGAAGGCTAGCGAGAAGGATACATGGAGGAATTTACTCACTGCATTTGAGAAGAAATGGCCGAAGCCGAGGGCAATGCGGCGAGCAACCGAAGCCATCATCGAGGAGATCAAGAGCAACTCTCGACCTCCACGAGCTCGGCAAGTACGTCAAGGACGAGGACAGCACCGCCGTCTTGACGCATGTTGTGTGGGCCAAGGGCAAGGGCAAGCTTCTGATGGAACTACCGAACGGAGACGAGGCCAAACTGCTCAAGAGCCATGTCCATGCTACTCTCCCTGTTGCCTTCCATTGCCTTATCAATGATGCCTCCCTTGTTAGTGGGAGAAATGGTTTCAGGCAGTGGAATGTGTTCCCCCTTGATGCCATCAGGGAGGCCTGCGAGGAATACAAGACGCTCCACCCCACAAGCTCACGGACAGCCTCAGCTCACACACCTCAGCCCACCATGCATCGGAACAACGTACGGAAGTCCACGCATGTCATATGTCCCACCAGCTGCATGTCTCTCCCAGTCCCCAGTCCGCCCACCCCGGCAGTGACACCCTACGCTACACCAGCACCAGCTGCGTATACACCCTGCACCCCATGGAACGCCTGCACTGACGAGTTCTTTAGCAGTGGCAGCACCTTATGCCAGCCAAATGCCTTCACAAAAGCCTACCCCTACCCAATTCCCCTGTCAGCCCGTCAGCGGGGAGAGGACACACCACAAGCCTCAGTGGTGATCCAGTGCGCGATGCAGACACTGCCTGCGTTCTTGCTCAGAATACCCAGGGACCAGGCCGGGCTCCAGCGCTACAAAGCGCCTGGATGTCCCAATATGGGAATTCGCTGTCACCCGACTATGCCAGCTTCCCGTTCACCCCAGGGACCTTCGCACCGGGATCGCGCAAGTGTTACCAATGCGGCCTACTTACTGCCCCCCGCACTATGGTCAGAGCGCCTGCCAGAGTCTCGGTAACCCGAAGTCCCCACCCGCGAGCTGAATATCCGCACGATTGTGGGTCAGATCATCTATCCCCGAGGCAGTGCAGCATGGGCATATCTCAAATCTACGAGGTCTCATACAACCTATTCGGGAACTTCGACCCGAATCAGCCACTGTACGATGCCCAGTTGGAAAATGGAGAGGAACCCACTGACTGAGGCCCAGTGAAAAGTCGGTGGGATTGATTGGTATCTAAAGTGAAGAAATGAGTTCTAGACAATTCTTCTCATTTAAAGTCGTCTTATTGCCAAACTGTCTCAAATTACTGTTAATCACTGAGATGTATTGAGATCAGCTGAGGCTGGTCTCATTTCTTCTCATTTGATCACTTTCGGTAGATGGTACCGCAAAATGGATTGGGATAAAACAGCATTGATTGACATATTCAACATCCAATCTCAGTGATCACATTTCATCCCACCGACTTTTCACTGGGACTGAGGGGTGGCGAGGTTCCTAATCCAAATTCCCCAGAAAGAGTGCACAGTCAAGGATGCCACCGGGATGTTACTAGTTATGATCCATTCATTGTATTTTTCACACCTACAAATACACGGTTCACAAGTACTTGACGTCCCTACTACATCTATCCTAAGCGTCCATGATGACAATCTCAACTCAGTGCCCCCATTCTACCAACGTGCGCAACTCATCAGAAAGGATGGGACAAGAGTGCGCCTTACAGCACGGGTGGACGATGGCGGCAATGCACACTGCATATCGCTGGCACGGTGGAGGAAGTATGGCCACTGTCTCGGCTGTGCAGTCCCATCCAAGACGGGACTTGGTGTTGCGAGTGGCAGCAAACTATGGCTGTATGGTTGATGGTGGGGCGAAGTTCAGTGGGCGGTGTACGTGCATGTGCATGGTTTGAGATAATTTCGAGTGCGGTGGTGCTTCGATGTCTTGCTCGGCAAGCCATGGCTCCACCATCTGCATGTCTCACAATTATGTGACAGACAAGCTACGGATATGCTCGCAAGGGCGAGAGGCGACACTGTCAATGAGCCACGTACATCAGAGGAGGAAATTATTGATGCGGCGGTCCCAGGAAGGCCAATGGAGGCAGCCGGGACTGCAGTGGAGGCATGGAGTATGGCTGCAACCGTGGAGGCCGTGTTGGAGGCAGCCGAGACTGCAGAAGGAACTCGGAGCACAGCCGTGACAGTGGAGGAGGCCAGATAGTGGCAGAGACTCCAGAGGTAGTGCACATGACGGCCGGGATTGTGATGAGGAGCAGAGAAGGGCAAGAGTGCAGATGAAGTGGAGGAGGCGGCTGGGACTGTGGACAATGCGAAGGGGCCAGTGGATATGGCAGCGGGCGCAAGAGGTACCTGACATGGCCAGCACAATTGTGGACATGGAAACGAGGGAGGTGCGGACAGAGGAACGAGGGCACGAGAATGCGGGTGACGTGCTGGAAGTGGGACCGATCCTGGATGCAGAGGAGCAGTGGATGCTGGATGAGCTGGCAAGGGTCGCATGCAAGCAGGAGAAGGATGCGCACGCAAGGCAGCACAGCTGCAACGCCGAGCTGAGCAGCTGTTACCATTTCTGGACTTGGATAGTCACCCCCACCCAGAGTCGAGCCTGCTCCACCGCGTCTTCGCCCGTTCTGGATACT
>WIQG01000885.1:0-22765 GCA_014925785.1 Mycena galopus ATCC 62051 | reverse complement strand
CTCGTCATCGCTGTCGGAAGAAGAGTCGTCCGCGGCAGCTGCGGCTTTTTTGGGTGGGACGGCGGCGGGTTTTACCTGCGCGGCCTTGGGCTTCTCGTCCTCTGAAGATCTGAATCGTCAGAGTCAGATTCAGCCTACAGACGCGGTTAGAGATTTTCAAATATAGCGACAAAAAAAAAACTTGCCTTCTTTGCCGGTTTGGGGGCAGGCGCAGCAGCCGGCTTGGTCTGCTTCTTCTGCAGAAACGATAAGGGAACGAAGGGGGGTCGAGAAAGAAATGCATACGGCCTTGGCAACGAGATCTGTTGAAGAAACGACTTTTTTCACGGCCTTGTCCGCCTTCTTCGCGGTCTTCTCCGCCTTCTTCGCGACCTTGGCGGCGGCCTTGTCGATTTGGTGGCGGACTTGTCTTTTCCCATGGTAGAACGAGGAGGAAGGGAAGGGAAGAAAGGAGGAGGTGGAAAGTGGGAAGAGACAGAAGTGAAAAAATCTCGATCAATAATTTTAGGCACGTGCCGCGCCATAGCCGAAGACGCTTTATGACATTGGCGCGTTCAATGTCTACAACTGAAATCGCGCTCATCGAGACGGCTCTTCTCTCCGGAAAATGGGATACCACCGCAGGGGCGTCAGAGGCTCTTGAACTCGCAAAATCGGTCGTGGATGGCGACTTTGCGGCCCGCGCTTCAAGGACCGCTCGCTAAAAAACTATTCGCGCGTTCCTCGACAAACGCCGACGATATTCTAGTGCTTGCAACTGCGGGCTCTGCAGATGAAGACATGATTCGCCTAATTCTGGCCGTTGCATGTCTACATTCATTCATACAAGTCAACTGGACCGGGCCAGACCTTGAGTTCCAAGTTCGTGATGTCCTCCAGGTAACATCGGCTGAGGACGATCTAAACCGGCGGGCTGTTTCGGAGCTGGCCTACGGGGGCGAACCAGCGTACCATCTCACACGATATGCGATGTTGCTACGGCTAGCCCAGTTGCTTTTCGACGCCCCATCGCCGCACTGCACATCTTTACCGTGGTGGAGGCTTCGCCTGAACCTCGTTCATCAACAGATCCTCGACGAGCCCGCGCTGCCCCCACCTAGCATTCTATCAGCTATGGAGCCTCTCGCTTCGGTCTATGCCCGCAATCCCGAACTTGCTGGTCGTTTGGAACTGGAGCAGGGCCTGTTGCAGCATTTTATATCCCAGGATAAGCTCGCTGCCGAGCATTTTATCAAGGCGGCTCGTTCCACGGGCATGGAGTACGAACTCACAGGTGCCTTGGGTAAACGCACAAAATTCCAGACAAACCAACTCAGTCAGCTCGTCCTCCTTGCTGAGAGTCAACTAAAAATCGAGGAGACGCCGAACCCTGCTTCTTCCGTCGATCCTTCATCCACTGGAGGTCAAGTCCCAGAGACGCTCGCGCTAAATGATGACACCCTCCTCGAACAAACGGCGTTCACATCCTCCTCACCCTCTGCTCACTCGCAGCTCTCCCACCTCGATCCATCCGCCCAACCTGCCCTGCATCCCCTAGACCAGAGTATTCTGCTTGCCATGTGTCTCAACGTTAAAAACACCTCACCAGTGCATGGTCTCACTGGCGAGCAAATGGCCCCGTACGTTTCGCGCGTAATCTCGCATCCGCTCAACTGGTCCGTGCACACCATGGCGCTCCTCCTCCGCGCGCGCCTCGAGGCCAACCGCACGCGCACCGTCGAGCGCGCGACGCTCCAGCTGCAGGCGCTGATCGAGCAGATGCCCACCGCCGACGCCCCGGTTGCCGAGCGCCTCTGCTATGCACACGCGCTCCTGCTCCCGAGCAAGTGGGAGATGGAAAAGGAACTCGCGACCCGCTTTCTGAGCCTCGGCGCCGTGCGTTCCGCACTCGACATCTTCGAACGGCTCGAGATGTGGGAGGAGGTCGTCAAGTGCTGGCAGGCGATGGAGCGGCGCGACATGGGCGTTGGGATCGTGCGCGATCTGCTCGAGGGACGCAAGGCCGAGGCGGACGTCGTTCTTGCGCGGGGCAAGGCGGGGACTACAGATGCCCGACGAGCGAACATGGATTTGGCGCGCGAGGCCAAGTTGTGGTGCCTCCTCGGCGATCTAGAACCTGAGAACGCCGCAGAGCATTATCAGCGCGCATGGACGGTCTCCGGACAGACTGCCGGCCGCGCGATGCGTTCGCTCGGCGGGTATTATTTCGCCAGGGCGGAGTACCCCGAGGCGATCACTTGTCTGAAGAAGGCAGTGGCCATTAACCCACTGCTCTCGCGCTCGTGGTTCATTCTCGGTTGCGCGTGTATGCGGGTGGAGGACTGGCCCGAAGCCAAGGCCGCTTTTACCCGCTGTGTTGCGATCGACGAGGAGGACGCGGAGAGCTGGAGCAACCTTGCGAGCATGTATATGCGTATGGGGATCGACAATAAAACGGCAGGCCCTACAACGCAACCTGCCTTGATCTGCACCGTTAATTTATCTTTTCCAGACTGACGACTTAAAGTCGGCGACCGTTCCTTTCGAAAACAAGCTGCTTGCTTTCCGCGCGCTTAAGCAGGGCCTCCGGTCGGCTTACGAGAATTGGCGCATGTGGTACAACTACATGATCGTGGCGGTCGAGGTGGGCGAGCTCTCGGAGGCGTGTCGTGCGCTCGGGCGGGTCATCGAGCACCACGGGGTAGAGGGGCTCGACGAGGACGTACTGGAACTACTGGTAACTGCCGTGACGCGGGCTCCCACAGTTGAAGAAGCTGAGGGCGCCGATGCATCAGAGGCGGCGCAGCAGTCGGCAAGCAACCCTAACGAAGGACGCAGCCTGCTACGGCCCGTCAAGCATCTGCTTGACGACATTGTACTACCGCGCATTTCGTCGTCGCCGCGGGTATTCCGCGCATACGCTCGGCTTCTGATCTGGGAGTGCCGCTGGGACGATGCGCTCAAGGCGTCAATGGATGCCTACCGCTGCAGCACAGCGGGAACAATGGAGCGCGGCGAGACGGATGTCAAAAAGTGGCGCGACGCAATACCCGATGTCGAGGATATTGTTGACGCGTTGCAAAATTTCGGACCGCGTTCTCAAGGCGATAGTGTCAATTGGCGGTTGCAAGCGCGGAGTATTGTGCGGACATTTATGGGTAAAACCAAGGACTCGTTTGAAGACGAGCCCGAGTGGGCAAAGGTTCAAGGGATGTTAGACGAGTTGAAAAAGCGGGCAGATGATTAGAGTTGTAGCTGTATTATCACAAAGACTGTGCGAATGGACGGCGTACGCGGTGTCAGAAACAAGAACGCGCCGAAGTCGTTTATCACAGCAGTTCGGGTGATAGACGCGCCGGCTGACATGGTCCAACTTTCGTTTTCTTTCTTGACTTTGCTTGTGGCAGGATCAAATTGGACTTGAAACGCAAAGAGGTCGCCTGACTACGCTGACATCCTTCTGCGCTCTTGCTCCCCATGTCCACCCTACTGCAGCAATACCATGCTGCATCTTCTGCAGACATCCAGCCGGTCCTCAACGCTGTCATAAATGGCAAGTCCCCATACTGCTTTCTTTGTCGCCGCCACTGATGACCGTCCAACCCAGCGGGACCCTTCACCTTCGACCAGGCGGCGCGCTCAGAACTCATCCAGGCCCTCCTCAAGGATCTCAAGTCATCCAAAGGGCGAATATCTGCAAAAGGTCGTTCGTTTGCCGTTCATCTGGATCTTCACGCGTCTCATCAATCCAATGTCCAGATAATGCACTCGCCCTCTTGGCACTGAAGACCCTGGGCAAGAATCCAACAGGCTCAGAGGCGCTGGGGACCGCGCCGAATCTCTCCATCCTGCTCGAGCTCGTCGCGTCGCTGAAGGATGATCCCGAGGCATCGGGCGAGGCACTGCGGTGTATTGCAAACGCGCTTCTCCTGATCGAGCGCGCCCGCTCGGTCTTTATCACCAAAGAGGTCAACGGCGGCGAGACGTGTGTAACTCTGCTTCAGGTGTGTACGGCGTTCTGGCCATTGCCGACTTGTTCAAACAACGACGTTTCTAGAAATCCACCAACCCCGATCAAATTTTTATTCTCTGTCGCATCCTGTTCCTCTCCACCGTCCACGCATCCCCCTTTATAATATCTCTCGTCGACGAGAAGCGCAATGGGAACACTATCGTCGATGTCATTGCAGGAAAGCTCGACCTCCTCATTGTCAGCTTGCTTTCTGGCGCGAAAATGGCCAAAGAAGCTATGGTCGACGTCCTAAAGTTCACGTTCAACATCCTAATGCACTATCCAAAGTCCCTCGAGAGCAACCCAGACGAGAAGAAAGTCATTGGCGATAATTGGAGCCCCAAACTAGACCCGTGCGTCTAGTGTTTTGCGAAAACTACATCAACTAACTCTTTATTCCAGCATCCTGCCCCCTCTGCTCCGGGTGTTCCACACACTCCCCCCGACGTTCCCAGCGCCCGTCGCTGCGCCCCTAACGCACGTTATCCACTCCCTCATCACAATCCCCGTGAGCCCGGGCCTTCGCGGGGAGTGGTTCGGCTCGTCAAGTGGATCCTCCTCACCAAAACCCGTCCCCGTGACTGTCGTCATCCCTCCAAGCCCGCGGCGCAACGGTTCGTCGTCCTCCAGCCGCGCACATTCTCCCGTCCGGGCTGGAACGCCTACGTCCCCCAAAGCCGGTCCTTTGGACCGTGCGCTCTCTGTCCTTTCCGCCGGCCGGCGTTCCCTTTCCCGTTCGCCTTCCCCCATTCCCCCATCGCCTCCCTCCCCCCGTCTCTCCAACGCGTCGTACAAGCTCGGCGACCGTGACACGCTCCTTCGCGCACACACCCTCCTCGAGGTCGCCTTTACGCATTATTTCCCCGATGCTACGGAGCCAGATGACCCGTCCGTACGCGAGCTCGTCAAATCCGAGGCCGGCCCAGGCGCAAACGGCTCCGACTCACTCGACGACGAGCTCTCCCCGCTCGTCGTGCTCATCACGCGCCTGTGCATCGCAGACGAGGTCTCCCGGACACGGACGCGCGACTGGCTCGTCCCCGCAGACCTCGACCGCAGCGCCGCAGCCGGCACCCTCGAGGCGCGCCCCGAAATGCTCGGGCGATGCCTCCGCCTGCTCGGGAGCGTGTATCACGCGCGGCTGAAGGACTCGGTCGGCGAGATGCTGTACGCGATGTGCGACTCGGACGCGACGACGCTATCGACGCTGCTCGGGTACGGCAACGTCGCGGGATTCCTGTTCAACAAGGGTATCATGAGCGCGCCGCCGCCGCCCACGACGACCACGACGTCATCTGCGGCGCTCTCCGCGGCTGCGGCAGAACACATCAACCCGATCACGGGCACGGCGCAGGAGGCGCGCGCTCCCGAGCCGGAGATGACGCCAGAGGAGAAGGAGCGGGAGATGGAGAAGTTGTTTGTGCTGTTCGACCGACTGGAGCGGACGGGGACGCTGCCGCCTTCGCAGAATCCTATTCGGAAGGCGATGGAGAAGGCGGCAGCGGCGCCTCCATCGGTGCCAAAGGACGACGACGACGAGTAATGAATTTAGACGAAGAGGAAGCTGACGCTGGACGTCCCATTTGGGTTTGCACGCTAATCTTTCACTTTTCTGGTTCAATTTGTACTTGACATTGTTCTCCTCTTCATCATACCCCCATACATACATGTTTCTTGCTATAAATTTAATATTAATTGTCTGTTGTATACAATTGCATGACCTTACAACTCCAATGGCTGAAAAAGGCAATTTGAGGCTGTGTAGATGTGAGGACTTGGGGGCATGTCCGCGGAATAAGCCGTGTTCTAGAAAGGTAAGGGACGAAAAAAGCTTTCACAGCAGTTCTGCTGACGAGCTCTTACCAAGGCCGGGTCGGTGATCGGGACTTATCGCGATGCCTACAGCCCCAATTTTCCCGCGGTCACAATTACTGAACGAAGAGAAATGGGGCTGCTGCGACCCTTACCTTTTGCAAATAATTCAAGCCGGGTGTTGTGTATAGGAGCTGTCGGAGATAGTGAACGCCTGTTGAACGGCATGGTCCACAAAAGGTGTAAAGACCTTGCGACCGCAGCATGTCTGAGGCGCATGTATTGAGACGTGTCGATATAGAATGCGATGGAATAAAATAATAAGCCGTGCCGAGAGAGTTGCGTGGCGAGGGGGTGTGAGAATGCCGAGGTCTTAGTCAGCGAAGTGGCTGACACAAACAGAAAATAAGATCCTAGACTCATACCACCACCACCAATCCACAGACATGCAAGTTGACAGTCCGATGGGTTCATCGCTGTTCGCCCCGCCCTTCACCGACTACTCCTCCCAAGACCTCAACGATATCTTCCACACTGAGCTCTTTGCCCTCCAGTCAAACTCCCCTGCCTCCCAGACCCAGTCACAGTCAAGTGGCTCCCGCGAGAGCACCCCAAATCTCCTCACCCCTCCCCCGCAGCCCCCCGCTGCATCTTTCCCCGATATCGCCAGCGAGGGCAGCCCGTCCTTCTTTAACTTTTTGGACGAGGATGTAAAGTCACTCGACCCCTTGGCCATGCTCTCCAGCGCCCCATACGACTTTTTCGGCTTTTCCACTGGTGGCGGCGGTGGAGGTGCATCCACAATGAGCATCGACTCGAGTGTGGGCAGTCGCCCAGACCTGAGCGCCATGCTTAGCATCGATCCGCAGCTTGTCGGCTCCCCCGCACCCGCTTCTTTTAGCGACTTTGACTCAGAGTCAACCTCGCCCTCCCAGCAAGCCTCCTCGCCCGAGGACACCACCGCCACCACCATTGCTCCCGTCAAGGTCGGTGGCCACGGCAAGGCACGCAAAGGCACCGTTGTCGGCGGCGGCATCAAAAAGTCCTCCGCGTCGTCTGCTGCCACCGCTGCAAAGGAAAATACCTCTGCCGCGAATTCATTCATGCCCTCGACCACTTTCAAGCCGAGGAACAAGAGTGCCGACGACGAGGACGGCGACGATGACGATCTCCCCGCTGACTGGCGCCCTCCCCCCGAAGTGTTCCAGAAAATGACCAGCAAGGAGAAGCGCCAACTCCGGAATAAGATCAGTGCTCGCAACTTCCGTGTTAGACGAAAGGGTAAGCTCTATTCTCTTTGTTCTATTTTTTTATTAACAATTCGTTTATAGAGTACATCTCTACCCTCGAAGACAACATCGCCGAGCGCGATCGTCTCCTCTCCGCCATCCGCTCCGAGCTCGGTTCCACTCAATCCGAGAACCTCGCCCTCCGCCAGGAAATCGCCGCCCTCAAGCGCACCCTGCTTGATAACCGTGGCCCTGCACCTGTTCTCCCACCCCCGGCCCCACTCTCGTCATCCGTTGGCTCCCCGTCCGCTTCCTCCTCCACCTCATCACCGTCTTTGGGCGGTAAGGACAGCGAGACGCTGCCGGCCGCCCACACCCTCAAGGACATCGCAGGGAGCAGCAGCTCCGCAGCGACATCCCGCTTCTGGGGCGGCTCCCACGCCCTTGGAATGGGTGGCTACACCAGCGTGCACACCGCACGCATCCCAGAGCTGCTGGGTGCGAGCCCCTGGGCGGCAAGTCCGTTTGCGAGTGCCGAGCCATCGCCGCCGGCCCAACAAGAGAACCTCAACCCCGCGCTCAACGGCAGCACCAAGGTCACCGAGGTGCTGCGTTCGGGCCTCGGACTCGGCGCTGGCACCGGTCCCACCGGCGCACAGGCCGATGCGTTCGGTGACGCAAATCCGTTTACGGTACGGAGTTTGGATGCGTACCGCATGCACCTCTGGGGTCGCATGGCAGCGCAATACAAGCACAACAAGGAGCACGGCACTGCACCTCCTTCCAATGCCGCCGCTTCGCCATTCAGCAACGGCTCGAGCAACGCAAACAACAGCTCGGCGTTCGCGCCCTCGCCGTTCTTCAACGCTTCTGCCAAGGCACACTCGCCGCCGCACAGCCCGCCCTTCCCCCTCAGCGGCCTCGCGGGCGGGCTGCGGCCGAAGTACTTCGCCAGCCCGACGCTGCCGTACGCGTACCCCAACAACAACAATTCGACGAGCAGCCTCGCCGCGAGCCTGGCCGGGCTATCGCTCTCTCCCAAGGGGAGTGCGCTCCAGTCGCAACATCAGCGCCAACGGGAGCAGCAGCGGGAGAAGGAGAAGGAGCGGGAGCGAGAGACGGCGATGTACGCCGCGATGGCGAGCCAGACGTTGCTCAAGAAGCTGGGCGGCGCGTTCTGGGACGCATTCTCGGGGCACGAGGGCAAGAGCTCTGCGCTGCCGTCTTCATCCGCGTCGTCGTCGTCTTCGTCGAGTGCTGTCCTGGACACGGAGAAGGTCCGGAAGGTGCTCGAAGGCCGGGCGGTCGTGCGCGTTGTCGATATCGAGCCGCCAAGTCCCAAGCTCACCCCCGCATCGCCCAAGCTGGCAGCTCTCCCGGCACCGACAGAGCGCAAGTGCTCGTCGTTGGCAGACAAGAAGAAGTGTTCGACAATGCTAACAGACGTCCTGGAGGATGGCATGCGGAGTTTGAGCCTGGGCAAGAAGTAGACGCCGCGCGCATCTCATCCCAACCCCTCTATTTCGCAGTGCGACCCGACTATGGACGATTTGCTATCCGACTCTCGATTCGCTTCGTTCGTCTCTCCTCCTTCCTCCTACAGGCCTATGATACGATATTGGATACAATATACGCTCGCATATTTTTGTTTTGAGCCCTCACCTTCCTTGCCTCTTTTTCCTCTCTTCCGTTCCCCTCCCTATTCCCTCATACTCGACCCGATACTCTCCTTCCTGGTTCGTCTCCTCCCTCCCCCATTCACCCGACTCATCTTCACTCGACTCGGACGATACGGCCTATCGCCGCCGCCGATTCACAAACGCTGACCGCCGCTATCTGCTGCGGCCGCGTCACCCTCACCAAGGCCGCCGCCGTCATATAATCCCGATTATGCGCCGCGTCATCGCCCTTGGTCAGCCAGCCCCACTTGGCCATTTTCGTCACTCTTCCCTCGCGAAGCGAAGGTGAAGGTGACGGGGGACAAGCATCGGCGCCCCAGGACCACACCCCAACTCCATCTCCATCTCATCCCGTCCAGAATCCAGAATAGTCTGTTTCGGTTGAAGCTGAACCGCAAAGTGTATACTATGTAGACCGTACTTATCGCACGCATAATTGAATGGAAAACTTTTTCACCTCTGGTGTGAATTTGACAACGCCTTTGCAACAGTTCCCTAAGTGCGGCAGCTATTCGTTGCCTTGACTTTGGATTCAGATGCAGGGGTATCAAGCCACGCCGCAACAGGGCAGTTTTAATTTTGAGCAGACTCAGCCGGTTCAAGGCGCGCCTCGCATCCTGCGCATTGCAGACAGCATGCGAGAGCAGGTGATTGACTAAAGGCACCGGGTGTTGAACACGCCTTCATCGTCGAGCGGACTAGGCCCTCGGCGCGTCTCTGAATCACACTCGTTCTTGATAGGTTGGGGAGACCGTGGATCGGGACTCCGTATCGGGAACAACAGAACGAGTACGATATGATATTCTGCTTTGGAACAAGGGAGTGTTCCTTCGATTTTCGCAGGACGAGTACCGCGTCGCTCATGAAATAATCAGATCGAGTAACCAGTGCACCCGCCATAACATCTTGAACGCAAGATTAGGATAGAAAGCGCCAATCGGGGAAGCGAAGCCCATGGCTGAGGTATACACTATCAAAGCTGCATCGTCCTACCAAAAGAAAATCCATATCGTGTCTTAGGGTGCTACGCACGGTGAAGGCCAGCTTCTGGAGCTTCCTACTAGCACCGATGACAGACTTTCTCCCGGCAGCGGTTCTATGGTGGGGTACACCACAGTCTGGGGCAAGGAATGAGTCACGGCTGAATGGTACGCGGTGTTGCATCGGCCTATCTCCGTGTCGTTTACAGGCTATATCGACTGTTCCGCGAACAACTTGGTTGAAAAATCGGAGGGGATAGTATTCCCGAAGTTGTTAATGGACGGCAGAGGCAAGAAGGGCAAGCCTCCAACCGGTTCATCCTTCCCTCGGAGCGTCCCACTGGCACGATTGCGTCGCCATTTTCCAGAACCACAGAACATTATATCCAGACCTGTGTTGCGCCGCCGGCCCGTATTACCACGGAAATAAACATCCCCTGGGCAACCAATTCTAAAAGTCGGGGAGCGTTGGCACGAAAATCGGGCGGTGTGGCCAGAAGCAGTTTGTTCTGGTCGTTCTCGCGCACATAGCGAGTCCAGGTCATCCGGAAAGACTCCAGACGTGGACCCGCGCTACAATTTCTGTTCCATCGGCGGTCAAGAGTATCCACCAAATCCTCGTAGTTGATCAAGGACGTCTCGACCCGCGCAGAGTGGAATGATTCCCAACCAGAGATTTTGAGAGAGCGGAGATTGGGGAGGAAAGAATTGGGATTTAGAGACGAGGGGTTCAGGCCGGATCGGAGGTGGTGTAAGAGATGAGGCAGGTCCTGTTCCCGCAGGTCGTTGATCTCGAGGACAGTGAGGTGGAGGAGGAATTGGGAGCAGTGAACAAGGCATTTATATCCGCGAGATAGGGAGAGGCGATGTAACGGAGGGCGGGAGCGCGAGAGGAACTCGACAAATTTTTCGTCGAATTCGAACCCCACTACGTCGGTGAAGTCTAGTTCTAACAATGCAGGAAGAACCAGTATGGAGAGTATGTCGAGGCAGACGAGTTGGCCGGTGAGATGGAGAGCCTCGAGGGCATGATGTGGCGGGAGAGGGATATTTGAGTTGTTGAGGTCATCGTCGACGTCGGTGAATTTGCATGAGACCAGAGAAACGGCAGAGCGCAGGACGTGCAGACACTCGGGTCCCTCGTACCGTTCTCCTGTGAAATGGGTAAGCTGGGCCCACGGGAGGAGAATCGTGGTTGGCGGGAGGTGTCTCAAGACAACGGTGCGCAAGTTCGGCGCATCCTCGAATGTGGACAGTGCAGTTGGGCCTGCATTGCCGAATAGTTCCAACTGTAGCATACGCAGGGAAGGAAGTCTACCGTGCACACCCAACTGGACGAGATCCTGGAACGGAAGACAGAAGTCGACTGTTTTCCATTGCATCGAATGGCGCACGAGTGGGTCCAGTGTGTACGCAGGTACATTGTGCAGCTTAGGCCGACGAAAAATGAAGGACAACGGGGATCGCCCTGCTCTTTCAATCCATTCTGCCAGTCGAAGGGTGCCTGCTGTATAATCAGGCCAGTCCTCGACAGAAATGCGGAATTCAGCCCAGAGCTTCGGTGTGTTCAACGCAACATCTCTCCATGCTCTGCAGATCCGCAACAAGAGAAGTGGGGAAGGGAGAGGGGCGGGGAGGTAACGGTGCCGGCGGACGTTGAAGACAGGCTCGGGGTGCTGGATATCGGGCAGACATTGGATGAAGATTTTCGATGTGACCTCGAACGGCAAGCTCAGGACCGGATAAGTGAGGGAGTCGAGTTTTGTGCGTATTCCCTGTCGCTCTCTCACGAGAAGCGCAATATGTGCGTCGATTTCTGCCAAACGATCGCGAAGGGCTTGGTTGGACTCCATCTGTGCACAAGGATGAATTTCTTAGTGGATCACAGGATATGTAAGTACTAGTGTGAAGGCCGCAGCCTACTAATTCGCCGAGGTGTGACGTCACGCGCTTCAACTCGCGCTGAGCGTTTACTCGTATATGCAATGTGCTGGCTGCGGGGAGATCCTACCGAAGACAAATTCAATCCCTCTGTGCTGCAAGGACTGCTGCGCGTTTACTGGGACAGAAACCCATGATACGTCCACCCTTCTCCAAGATTGTGAAGAAAGCCAAGCAGCTGCGCAAGGCCACAAAGCTACCGTTCGAAGCCTTCACGCCAATTGGCCCCAAGCTGAGAACGCGAGTCTCTCGCGGCCTTCGCCCAATTCGCATCCGGTTCCACTACCGGAGACACCTCGCAAGCCGATTTTCACGGGCTATCCAATCCTTGACACTCCTGCAGACATGGACGTACCATCGCTCCCTTCCCCCAGAAAATTGGTCTCGCCGCACCCGTCCTTAGATTCAGGCGCGCCTGAACCCGTAATATACTCTCTTCCAGCCGAGCGTCGTCGATCTTTACACCTAGCACCGACATCTTTCCAACCCTTTTCGATACCAATGCATTTTCGGCATAATAGTAACTCTTCCACAGTGGAACCTGATGTCCATTGCCGTTGCCGCCGTCGGATTTCTCCAGAAGTCGAGCGGCAAGTTCGTGATGCTCTTTAATTGCTTTCATCCAGAAAATGGCGCCAATGATTCCAGTTGGTTCCCTTCTGTCTACCGATATGGAAAAGTAAACACTGGAAGTCAACGAATAGGTAAGCGGACCATGACCCAGCGTGCAATCACTGGACTGCTGACATTCGACAGAAGCGGCGGTTCTATCTCGTATGTTTTTTACGGCTTTCGTGGCTGTCCTTGAACTAATTGCTTCCAGCCAAAACGTCAGCCGGAGATGGAGATACTCGTATCCCCTGCGCAGCGGGCACAAGGCTGCGTATCTGTGTACAGGTCAGTGTCTCGTATCACCCTCTTCCTTTTCTGACTCTGCTCTCATATGGTCTTCAGAGACTACAGTGTATCGATACATAGAGAACCTTCAGGCATTGAAAAAGTGGTTCAAGGCGATACACCAGTCTTTGTCAAAGGCTAATGATGTTTCAAGTCAAATGCAGACGCAATCATCCTCCTTTACAGGTTTTTGCACCAGTTCACTAAAAAAGACCTCTACTTGGGTTAGTTGCTTTTTAACCTTTTGGCGAGGTTTTGACAATTTTGGTCAGTGATCGGCAGCACCCTTGATACCCCGAACTATGCCCTGTTCGCTGGCCACAACCACTGCCCCGATGGATTTAAGATCTATTCATTCCCCAAACCTCTCTGCGTCCAAAGTGTCACTCACCGGCGGGTCTTGAGACACCTTACTCGTAACCCGTCTTCGCTTCAAACCGGATGTGCCAGAGCCTACATCTCTCTCACTCGGAATATTTTACACAGGCATTCCCGCGGCGAGGTCGTGTCTGCGACTGTCGCCATGGACCGTACCACTGGCCAGTCCCGTGGCTTTGGGAACGTCCACTTCACCACCACCGCCGTCGTCGAGGCCGCGCTGAAGCTGAACGGGACCGAGATCGACGGCCGGCCAGTGAACATCGACTACGGGCGCCCTGCGAACAAGGACAAGGTGCGGGAAAACCGTGCAAAGGCGTACGGCGACAAAACGCCGAGTGAGCCGAGCGCGACGCTGTTCGTGGGCAATCTCAGCTTCGGCGTCGACGAGGACGCGGTATGGGGTTTCTTCAGCGAATGCGGTGGAGGCGTCAAGAGCGTGCGGCTGCCCACGGACCGCGACACGGGGCGGCCGAAGGGCTTTGGCTACGTCGAGTTCGACGAGGACATCGTGAGCGCGAAGAAGGCGTGTGCGGCGGCGAATGGGCGGGAGATCGAGGGACGTGCAATCCTCACAGCCGAGGGGCGCGAGCGGTGGAGGTGGAGGTGGAGGTTTTGGTGGCCGCGGGTTTGAAGGCGATCGGGGCGGGCGGGGAGGAGGAGGACGCGACGGGTTTGGTGGCCATGGCGGGCGCGGCGGCAACCGTGGTAGGTGTGGACACGGTGGCGGAGCTCGGACTGGAGGTATCGTACCATCCGCTGGTAAGAAAATTACTTTCAATTAGAGTCGTCTTGCCATATAGTACTATCCATGCCGCGTAACATCTTGGGCCCACTTGCTTATCTACCTCTACCAGTTACGCTGAAGGCATTGAAAGTTTTGTGGTAAGGTAGCTCCCATCGACGCTGCCTCCGAGGCCCGTTTTCCGGCTCCATCGTGGTCCACGCGCGGAAGAAGGTGCGCGGCCGCCACTTGGAAGGAATAAAAGCTATCTATGTCCTAGACTCCTGAGCTCAGCCGGAGAAAGTGTGCTCGCGGGTCACGTCGAGTGCGGGCCGACGCGGAATATAGAATATAGCGGATGCGGGCAGAATACCCTCCCCGCGTCGTTAACCATACGAATTCATCCCTATAACATTACCAATACCAAAATGTATGCGTACGTACACTGTGTACAGGGCGGGCGGGAGGGCCAGAGGGAGTGGGGGAGGGCGAGGGGTGGGGCGAGAGGGATCGCGAGTTGAGTCGCGGGGTGGTCGTCGTGACCGTGTAGGTGCGGAGGGAGGGAGAGAGGTGCAGATGGAGGATGCGGGATGCGGAAAGGGGAGAGGATTTTGAGTGGGAGGAGGTTTGGGTTTGGGAGGGTAAGGGGTAAGGGGAGGGAGGTAGCTAGTGTACATACATTTTCTTCGCGGTTGAAGGCGGGCTAGGGATACAATAAAAGAACAGACCACGCATTATGATTACGAGACGAGTGAACGTGAACAAATGAGCGAAATCCAGCGAGGCGAGGCGTGATGAGATCCGAAATCGATGGCGGAGTCTAGCTAGGATCTAGATGATATCCCACAGCTCCTCAAGGGCGCAGCAGAACTACGTGCGTCGCGTCAGAACTCTCTCAAGAAGAAAGAAAAGACAGGAGAAGAGGAAGACGACGCGCACCTTCCCGCACGCGACACTCGCACTGAGCGAGTACTCGCTAATACTGATCTTCTGGTCGACATACGCGTCTGCAAAGTCGTCCCGGCCGCGGGCCATGGCGCCGACGAAGACGGCGATGTTGTGGTCCTGCGGCAGTGTAGGAAGGAACTGCGAGAGGCGCGTCGTTTTGGCATCACCGGACAGGGCTGGAAAATGTTTGCAATGAGAGAGGGGCACACGACAGATCCCGAAATTCGGCGCAAGGATGATCCAAACTGAAATTTTGCGTATCTGGCAACCAACAGACCAGAAACGCCAAATTTCAGTTTGATCAGATACGTTGTGGGACATATCGGTATCGGAACTAGCCTTCTATGCGCCGAAATTTGGGTATGAGGGAAAAGAGGAAGACACGCACTGAGCTTGATCGTGTTCGGGGGCAGATGGTCGGTGACGGGATTCTTGACGACCTTGAGCAGCTTCTCGGGGCCGTTGACGCCGCGGATGCTGAGTTTGTGGAGGAGCTGGACCATGAGGCCGCTGAAGCGCTTGAAAGTGCGGGGGATGCGGACGTGGGGGTTTATTTCAATGAGGACGCCCTTGGCGGTGTGGATGTAGACCTGAAGCAGGCCGGCTTTGTTCAGGGGCGAGTCGAGCAACGTCAACAGGCACTGGTGGGTAATGTCCGGGCGCGCTTCGGCAATGTCGCGGCCGGTCTTTGCGAGGATGCCCTGGTGGTCGTCGCAGTTGAGGAGCGTGTATTTGACATCGCCCTCTGCTTGGCCGCGCTTCCCCTTGCTGGGACCACCAGAGATGCGGTACGCCTCGAGACAGGCCTGTTCGAGGATGACATAGAGACGGCGGCCCGTGCGAGGGACATGGGCCTGCACGGGGAGCATGGATGGGTTGTCCATGATTTTTCGAGACGGTTGTTTTTGGAGAACGACGATGCGCTCCTCCTCCTCTTCTTCTTCTAATACTGCGGGCTCTGCGTCGTGGTGGAGATCGAGGTCGCTTGTAGCGTCGTCGTCACCATGGATCGGGCTCTTGTTGCGGCGGCGCTGGGGGGACGTTCGCCGGGGGTGCTTTTTGGACGCGGGGGCGGGTCAAGGCGGAGGTCGGGATCTGTCGGGACGAGGACAACGAGCGGCGGCGGCGGCGAGCGGGAATGGGAATGGGGCCGATGGTCATGAAGGTTGCAAGAAAGAAAAGATGGGGAAAACTCACCGTTCCGAGATCAAGTCCAAAAGAAAGCTGATGGCTCGAGTAACAACACACCATCCTCCCCGTCGGTCTCCTTATGGTCTCTGCAGTTACAATTCATGGCGCAAGGCATCTATTCGTTACGGGTCTTCTACGGGAAGCTATTTCCTGGCCTGCACCTGTACGCTCCTCCGCGTCTTCCGTGGCGACGCTTGTCTTCAAAAGGAATGGATCTTGGCCTGGACAGAGTCTAGACGCAAGACTGGTGTTTGAAGATATCAAACCCAGAGTGGAAAATATGTGTCTCCCTCCTCTTGCGTCCGGGAAACGTCCCGACTGCCACTCAATTCCAGCTTAAATCGATGGTCAAGATCACCTCAACGAATTACCCAGATACAGCAAGCTTAAGTCGACCTCAGTGCAAGCCAGCGATTCGAAGATACATGCTATGCATCCGAGTCCTACCAGGATTTTTTTCTTTCTGAATTCATGGTTCATTCCAGAGTGGTGATTATCGACGAGACGGATTCACTCTTGCGTGATGTACAAGCCGCTCTGCGTCCATGTCGAATATGTGAATTATCTTGTGTGCTAACAGCACAAGTCGAAACCATTAAGTAAAGTCGAGTGAGCGTGTCGCTTTGTCAGACAACGACAAGGTCAGCCTCGATACTGTTGAATTTCTTCCATTTCAAGTTCAGATGCAGATTCAGACGGTCTTACATTTGTAGAGAAATGCGCTTACTTCACCTTCCGCCACACTGGGATCACTGAGAACTCTGGGATCCGGCATCTCACTCGCTTATTTCACCTCCGCCTGGGAGCAGAGGCTCGTCAGTTCTAACGACCAAGGTAGGGATTTGCGGTGTCAGAGCTTGGAATCGACGGCGCGCATAGAGGAACTTGGTAGCACCAGGACGGGAGCAGGCAGAGCGGTTGGATACGGAGACTCCCAGCGTGCCGCTCCACCATACTCTCTTGAATTATAATCACGTCCGCTCGGATTGCGCTTAACAATCTTGCATCTCAATGTCATCAAGAACAGGGTCCAATGCATCATTATGACCAGGATAGCATAGCATACAAGAAATATAAACATGTTCATTTTTTTGCTTTTGTCGCCGTGTTCTTTGGTGCAGCGGCCTTCTTCGGCGCAGCCTTCTTCTTGGGCGCTTTGATGAGCTTGTCCTGGCTGATATCATCCGCATCTTTGCTAGGCTTGTCGTCCTCCGACGCCTCTTCGTCATCAACCTACATTCACGTCAGTTAACTATTCATTCCTTCGCGAGATGCACGAAGCCTCACCTCAAACGCATCCTCAATGTCAGGCGCGGGACCACCGGGAAGTTTCTTGGGCGCTTTCCCAAGGTCGGACGCCTTGTAGAAAGGAATCGGATGTTCAGAAGAATTGTACCTGTATAATAATGGTCAGAAACGCGCGGTAGACGTTACCAAAACGCACTTTTTGGTCAAGGCCGTTTTCGTGGCCGCGGATATCTTCTTCAGCACCTGTTCGTCCTTCTTCTCGTCGACACCAAGCTCGACGATGGTATCCCAGTCTTCCTTTGTGAGATAGTACTCATCCATACTGCCAATCACATCCTCGACCTTGCTCTGCAAAATCGCGCGCGTATCAGCATCGGTTTACAAGACGGCAACGAAAAATCACGAACCGCGCCGACATCGATGAGTGGGCTGACGATATGCGGGAAGAGCGCAGGGATATACGACTGCCGTATCTCAGACTTGTCGCCGGAGACCTTGAGCCGCATCCGAATCTGCACGTCACTCAGCTGACGATTTAGCTTCGTCTGCTTGGAGTTCTGCCCGAGCCATCTAGGAGGAACTTATTCAGACGCGTTTTCACCGAGAATACGTGGGACTTACTGGGGGAATGACATCGCATTAGGCCCGCCATAATGCGCACCCTGACCATAGAGGAAAGACGCAGGTCGCACGGTGGAACATACGGCATGCAGGGGCATGAGGGACCAATGTTGCTCCGGCCTGCCCGCTCGTTATCGGCCGCAAAAAGGAAGAAAGAGATATGGCATACCCGTGTATTAGCGCGTCGACTAGATCCCCGTCCGATATCGAGGACGCGGCCTTGTCCATGAGCTCGAGCGATTTCAGCTGCACCATCGGCCCATCGTAGTTCCGAAGCCGTGCGGGTTGTGTCTTGAGATAGTTTTCCTTCAGATCAAACGGTCGTTAGCAAAAGACGCGCGAGTGCTATCAAAGCGTACTTGTATGAATAAGGGCATGAACGAATGGTCCTGGAAGTACAGTTCCATCTTGTCGCCGAGGGTCTCGCGCGACGTCGCGGAAAACAGGTATGGGCCTAACATCTTCGATGTTATATCGAATGGACTCATGATCGTATACTTCTCGTTCATCTTCGCGCTGCATTCCCAGAAAAAATTGAGCACATGCAACGCTCATCAGGAATCAAATCTTACAGTGTTTTCCCTTCGTCAAAATTCATACTACTGCTTGATAACCGCCAGGTGGATAACATATTCAGCACTTGGCGGATGTCGGACTGGGATCCCTGCACGAGCTGGTCGAGCACGTTTGCAGGCACCTGCATTTTCTCCCTGGGGTTGGTGGTGAGTTCGATCACAAGAAGAAACCATGGTGCGCACTTGAACGCGATCGTCATAAGTCTCGAGCGTATCATATTCGCCGCTGGTCTACAGTAGTAGGATGAATCAACATCAACATTCGAGGTAAACATCTCGACCCACCTTTGGAAGGGGAGGCCGAACGTAGTTGCAGCGAGCGGCTTCAACTTCAACGCTCCACGGTCATTCGCAATACAGATTATTGGCACCTACGGCCAGCTGAGTTCGGGGTAACACGGAGGGAAAGCTGAGTACCTTGCTCTTCTTGATCATCGCATTCAACGCGCCGACGCCTCCGCGATCGCCGGCCGACATCCCATCCACTTCGTCCATGATGAGGACGGTCCGATCTGTAATCTGCACACCGTCTCTCTCCTGGACCAAAAAACAACAGTCAACCAAAATTATTCGTCGACGAGGAACGAAACACACCCGACTGCCCGCAATGTACCCGTCCAACGACGTGTTATTAACGTTCATTCCGTTCTGGCAAATGGGTCGTCAGCCTCCACGTTCGTACGCAAAACCAAGCCATTCACCTCGACGAGTTTCTTACTCCGCGCATCGCTCGCATTGAGCTCGATCGGGGTAAATCCCTCCAGCTTTGCGACCAGATGCGCGCTCGAAGTCTTACCGATACCAGGTGGCCCGGTAATCAACACGGCGCGGAACATATTCATGGCATTTTTGCCAGGTTTCTTGAACCCACACTTGAGGCTGTTGGGCCTGCACGAGATTTGAGTATACGCAGCAAGAAAAGAGGACCGACGAACCAGTCCTTTAGCCACTGTTGCAACTTCTCAACCTGGCCCTTGTTGCCGCAGATCTCCTTGATATTCTGGGGCGCGTACCGCGTCGTCCAAAGTTGCGAACTGGGATCAACCGTCTTGGAACTGCGAAGCAGTGAGCAAACACGAAAGAAATACGCGAATCGCGCAACCCACACTTGATCCTTCGCTGCCTTCTTCTCCCGTTTTTCCATCTCTTCCGCGGCAGTCTCGATCGCTTCCCTGTCCTTCTGCATCTTCTTGAGCGTCTTGTCGTCCAGCTTGCCGCTGCCCTTGCGCGTCGCGATGAGTTGTAAAAACTGGTCTTCATCTAGGGTGTTGAGCCCGTGTTTCTTGATCGCGGCTAACTTGGACGGGCCAGCGTTGTCGCCAAGTACGACGTAATCCGTCTTGCCTGAAGGACTCCCGACAACGCGCCTGTAATGTATTCAGCGTGACGCGTCTGGGCACATGACAAAACTTACCCGCCGAATCGTTTCGCGATATCGACCGCCTCCTCGCGAGAGAAACTGCTCAGCTCGCCAGTGAAGACGAACGAAAGGCCAGCCAGACAATTTTCCTCGCCGTCAGGGACGGTTTTCGAGCCCGGTGCCACCGGTCCTGCAGCGCGCGCCTTCTGGACCGCTGCATAACTGCTCGCGTGTTAAATCCGCCAGAGAGACGACGCTGAGTGCAACGTACTCGAATTTCGGCTTAGCCGGCTCATTCTTGGGCTTCTCCTTGCCCTTCACAGCCGTTTTCGACGGCCCAGCTTTCGCTTTAGCAGCGGTTTTCTTGGGCGCCGGCTCCTCGTCGTCCGAGCTCGCGATGAAGTCGTCGTCCTTTTTCGACTTGGACAAACGGGGTTTCGGCTTTGGTTTACTCCCACTCGCCGCTGGCTTCTTCTTCTTCGGAGGCTTTTCTTCTTCTTCGTCGTCGTCATCGTCGCTGTCCGTCAAAAGCAGAGTGCTTTTCCGCGCCTTTGCCTTGGGCGCGGGCTTGTCGTCGTCGCTGTCATCCTCGTTTTTCGCCTTGGAGAGACGGGGTTTGGGCTTGCTGCCACCTGCCGCAGGCTTTTTCTTCGGCGGTGAATCTTCCTCGTCGCTCGACAATAGCGCCGTGGGCTTCTTACGCTTGGTGGCTGCTACCGGCGCGTCGTCGCTATCCACACGGATCGGCTTCGCAGCCGAGGAAATCTAACGATTCGTCAGAAAATGTGTCAGGGCAACCTGACGCCGACTCGCCGATTTCCGAGGCGGCATAGGCTTATCCTGGGTGTCGGTACGCGGCTGTAATTCTCGTAAATTGACGCGATGGAGTAAAAACAGACAGTAGTACGTTTGCGGTCGATTTCGACCTGGGGTTCACATTAGCAGACTCTTAAAAAAACGAAATTCTGAGACGCACGACGAGGCTTGGTTCACGGGAGGCCTGACGAGCTGTCATGAAGCAGCGCTACACGTAATAAATTGCCTAGACGCACATGTCTTCGTCGTCACCTGTACAGTGTATATGTTCAGCACGAGAACCGAGCCCGGTGAAAACAACACCCACTAATTTCAATTGGAGTCTCTTTGCTCGAGACAGCCACCGGGGACGACTGAATTGATTAGCCTTTGTAGGGTCTAAACAACGACCAAAAACACACCTGAGTCTTGTTATTTGAGACTGCAGCTACTGGGGACGACTGAATCGAAGGTTATTTGTGGCAGATCGCAAAATAATCCTCCAAGACAGACCTGCGTGGCTTTGGGAGTCGGGGTGGCCTTTGGAGTCGCGCTCGGCTTTTGGCTCCCCGAAGCTCCGAAAAACGAACGTATGTCGTTTCCTGCTGGTTGGCTGGGTTTGCTGGTCTTCGGCGGCATTGTGGGCAAAGCGGTGTGGATGGAAGACGCGAGGAGTCACTGTGACAAACGCGTCAAGTAACGCTCACTGTGACGGCCCTTCTTGTCATCAACGTTCAGTTTGCTCACCAAGGTCGCCCTCGTTCCTCGTCGTTGTGCTCCCATTGTGGTGAATTCAAAACAATTGTAGAAATTCTATTGACAGCAATTCAAAGGACTCAGACAAATGTCTGCCGAGCAGCTGCTCCGCGCGCGCATCGAGGAAATTGCGACCGAGATTGATATCCAAAAGCGGATCTTGAAGCAGCTGGAGCGCGATAAAAGCCTTGTTCAGCGCCAGCTTAACGAGATGGTAGATCCAGTCGCAAGCCTCCCCCTCGAAATTTCGTCGGAGATCTTTCTCCAATGTCGCGCTCTCGTCCCAACAGTGCCTCGAGCCCATCATGTCCCTATGTTGCTTCTCAACATCTGCAACACTTGGACTACCATTGCGTTATCCACACCGGGACTGTGGACAGCGATTAAGATCGTTTTCCCTTGCACCGAAGGCTTGGCGCAAACTCTGCCAATATGGCTTCAGCGGACGCGTAATCGCCCCCTGTCCATATCCCTTCGTGGCGTGGGGCATTTTAGCGACTGGAACGACGGCATTTATGCCATTATCTGGCAAAATGGGGAGCGGTTGCAACATCTAAGTATATTCGACGACGATGATTCGGATGAAGGCAGTGACGATGGTGCAAACATCGACATATTCAGCTACACAACTCCGGGACCACTACCGTTGCTAAAAACACTTACAATTGGTGGTCAGGAGCGTGCGTTCCTGAGTCCGCAGATCCTTCAACTACTACGTCTGGCACCCAACGTTTCCGAATGCGTGTTTAATTCTGTGAAGTTCGAGGGTCAGGATAATTTCAGCTTCACCTCTGAAAGCCTGGTTCTTCCAACTCTGTATCGGTTAGAGATCCGCGGACCTTCTCGTTTCGAGAATGCCGCCATTCTCGCCTGTCTCACGCTCCTGGCACTGCAAGTCCTCCACGCGTCGACCATTGTCCTAGCCTCCGTTATTTCCTTTATCGAGCGAACAATGCCGCCACTCCACGAACTGCACCTGAATAATCCTTGGGGGTATGCCGCTATGCCCTCGATTCTGCAACAATGCCTCCATCTCATTCCCAGTCTTGTGCGACTGGAGGTTCGGGGCCCAGACTTCCTGGCTGTGGACGAATTATTGGCTGCTTTGACCGACTCCGCCTTGCTCCCCAATCTTCACAATCTGGTCATTCATTGGCCCTCCGCGTCAGCGCAGAAAAAGGAATCTTGGACGACACTTTTCAGTGTTTCTGGTGCCCTTGCGACCCGCGGCATCCAATCAACACTCACACCGTGAGTGAAGGCTGTCAATTGTAAGATCCTCAAAATAGAGGTCCACTACATCGTCAGGTAAGTACTTTCGCGCTGTTCCAACCCGAAATTGACTCGACCTCGTCTCCAGTCACGCCAACATCGTCAGGAATAAAGTTTAGTGGACCGGTCAAACTCGTTTGGCCGCGGTTTACGCAAAGCGAAACGTGACCTCGCTTTGAGGCGCTCAAGCGTCGCGTCCTCCATGCCTTTTGCTTTGCTACACGCTTTGGCGCCTCACTATTGTGCGCCCCAAGCAACACCTCAGAATTCGTGTTCTCAACCTCTTCCATCTCACACCCAGCGCGACATTCTTTGACTTCGCTTGTCAGTAATAAAGTTTAGATAAAGCTTGACCATTGTAACTGCTG
>WIQG01000884.1:0-22849 GCA_014925785.1 Mycena galopus ATCC 62051 | reverse complement strand
TGAAATATAATTATCTTGGTTGGATCCAAATCATGTTCGGGTAAACACCAAGTCTACCGACGGTACGTGGAGGTGCATCCTATCCTTCTCTTCAGAGAAATACATCAGATCTGTTGGAAATCCTCGCGCAAAACCGTCGTCGATGGTAGCCCAGGATCTCATGCAAGTCTGCGACGCAAGAGTGAAAGCCATCCTAAAAGGATGACGCTTCGTGGTCAATACACCTCTCGGATGAATCTTGTCCGCTTACCGAAACTCGTCGAGTCTTCCGGTGGACCACATCGTAATCGGCGCCGCTAGAGAATGCTTGTCGTTGTCGGGTATATTCTGAATGAGGCGGAGAACATCTGTTCCTTTCAAATGAAGTTTGGTGACCCAAAGCGAGCCTTCGACGACGTTGATAGAGATTTCAGACTCTGCTTCGTCTTCAGCGGTCCATCGGCCCGCATACCGACGGGCACGCTTCTCGAAAGTATACGGTCTAACGTCGGCTGAAGTTGACGGAAGATGTCGAGAACCATATCCCCAGCTATGGGTGCAGAGCCGGTCATGAGTAACGCGACGCCATACGACATGTCCTGGTTGATTGCAAAAACACTGCGCGATGCGCCGAGAACTCCCACTGTGTACGCACTTGAGAAAAACTCAGGATACGATCGAAAGAACCCTCACATTTTTGAAATATCCGCACAGGCCGAGCGTAGGAGTCGTGAATCTTCTCTATTTCCCAGAGCATGCCGACCTCGGTCGTTTCGTCCATCCCCATGAAGTGGTCGCAGCCATTCCCGAATCACATGAGGTGGAAGCAGGCTTTCGGGCCGTGTGGGATCCAAAATCGTTTGCATGACTTTGATATAGTCGGAGAGAGAACTCATCTGACCTCCGGAGCACGACATTGCATCCAAGAAATCCCAGTCCTTGAAATTTCATGAACAAAGTTGCCACCGAAACCGGAGAACTTACCACTTCGTAGCTATCCGTTGAGGCAACTGCGACGTGGTCCTTATTCCCCGGAGTAACGACAAAAGAACTTCCATTCAAACCCAATGGATCGAATATATCTCGTTTGGCCAATGCAGGCCAAGTCGAAGGCACTGCAGTCATATTGTTGGACTTGTCAAATTCTCTGTTGGCGGCCACAGCAACTTGACCGAGAACCGCCATTCCGACATTGGAATAAATTGGATATGAATATGTTGGGAATCGTTAGCGGGTATTTTTTCAGTCCGTTGATCATTTGCTCGGTGGTGGGGAATGGGCATCCATTTATTGGAGGCGGTCCAGTGCCTTCGAGGGAGTGGGGCCAATTCTTCATATTTCCACGGGGGAATTCTCGGGTAAGGCCAGACATATGACTTGCCAATTGCCGCAAAGTCACAGGTCCCGAAGTCGCGAGACCGTCGGGTGTATCTCCCCATCCGCCTGGAGCATAAGAAAACTCTGGTAAGAATTTATCCACTGGATCGTCCCTATATTCACACATAAGGAGCTGCAGTCTGTTGAAGTGCGAATACTGACCATTGAAGAGCGCCTTTTTCTCTGAGGATAAGTGTTTCGAGGGTCGCAAAGAGCTTTGATCCTGATGCAATCCGAAATATGCTGTGCCGGTCAACAGCGCCCTGATTCTCTGGTTCTGTCTCGTTGGCTTTGAGCGGACCAATTGCAGTCTCGTAGACCGTTCCTTCTCGCGTCACGATTGCCACGACAATCCCATCAATTCCACCCTTGGCAAATGAGTTGTGCACCAAAGAGTCGACAGCACGGAGTGCAGTAGCCATCTCTGTGGAATCATTCCGAATGGGAGTTTGTGCGAAGATGTTTGGCAGCGGTGGGTGGCATTTTACAGCTGAGAACTTGAGGTGGGGTGAGTCCCGTAGAAAAAATTGCCTTTGAAGGAAGACCGAAACCGAGGCTGATATTACTACGGTGAGAAGGGTGACAACCCAAGACGTGCCATTTCCGAAACGATGGCTGGAGCGAGAACGGGGTGTCGAAGTCTTGCTTTTCCCCGAGAAGTTCGTCTTGAACAAAGTCAGAAAGCTTTATATGCCGGGAGAGCCTTGAGAGAGCCTCACATTTACGCCAGAGCTTGAGGCAAGTTGCATGTCTCGATGTGGTCGATTGCGAAGAGACTGCTGCACAGCCTCTGCGATGATGTGATCTCAAGAATTCCCAAAATCAACCATCCAGAATATTCAAAATGTCTCAGCGCAAAATGATAATCTGATGAAAATTACAAGAAGGCGAAGAAGCCCACAATTAAGTAACGGTCAAGTTGGCCTGAGCAAAAATTTGATCGCTGGTTCCAACTTTGAAATTGAACACCCCGGGTTCCACCGCCCATGAATTTTGCAGAGTCCACACCGCCAATTGAGAGGACAGAACTGGAATCGTTACTGTGACTGAGCCGCCGGCACTTGTTGTGGTTGTCAGTCTAGGCGGAAATTTTCATTAGAACCAAACGTACGGGATGTCGACTTTTTGGAAGCCGACTAGTTGCTGGTTTGCTGTGACCACGGAGCTGACCACGTCCGTCATGTACACCTAGAGCATGAAAATTAGAGCTGAATTATTTTCCTTCGAGGTTACTGACCTGAACCACTTCCTTGCCATCCACAGACCCTGTATTATGAACCGTCACGACGACATTGAAGTTCTGTGTTGTGCTGATCGTTGAAGGGGAGAGCTCCATGCCCGTGCTATGGCGGAATTCATCGATATAACCTAGCCCGGAGCCTGGACCAACTTACTAATTGAAAGTGCTATCATAGATTCAAAGTAAGCTTTCCATCGATGTAGGATAGTGCCGATCCGGACTCACGTGTAGCTCAGGCCATGTCCGAAACTCCATAGCGGAACCGGACTATTCAGCACATACTGATGTCCGAAAACCAGGGTGCCGTCATCCAGAACTTCACCCGCGTCTATGGTGCGGCTACCTTTCTGCGCACCCAATCAGGTCAACTTGCAAACCCCAGGACCCGAAACGAACCAAATAATTATAAAAATCCGGCGCCGTCCCTACAGCGCGCGGGAAAGACACAGGAAGCTTTCCTGTAAAGCAACATTAGTGAATCGTTCGGTTTGGTGCGATGTCAGTACCAGAAGGATTTACAGCTCCGAATAAGACTTCTGCTATCGCCAAACCTAGATAATAATTTGAGAGCCAATTCTAAACCTCGTGGACTGTACTGACCACCGAGTTCGCCAGGATAAAACTGCTGCACAACAGCATCTGCATCTATTTGACGATCAGGCATATGTTTGCGAAATACGAAACCTGAAGCCATACTAGCTTGGATCCACGGTTCCGCGATGGGCTTGCCAGAAACAAATACTACTACAGTGGGCGTTCCCGAGGCTTTCACCGCTTTGACGAGATCCAGCTGAGCACCGACAAGAACAAGGTCACTTAGATCGACGTGTTCTCCTGTTGTGGCGTTTGTACCCGGAGTCCTGTTGAGCGCTTGAGACGCAAGTCACAAGAACGGATTTCAACGAACCAAAGTAGTGTCTGGTCCAAACTCCAGGTTCCAACCTAACCCTCTGTTATTTCAACCACCGATACTCAGGTCTGCGACGTACCATAACGATTGCAACATCGGAAGACTGCGCTGCCATTACGGCTTCCCCAAACCCAGAGTCGTCATTGGACCAAAGCTTGCATCCCTCGGCAAAGTTGATTTGAATGGAACTTGAGATATTTGAGAGATATTGCTTGAATCCATTCAGCGGGGTTATCCCTGAAAACTGTTAAGGATACAGGGTGGTCAAGGAATGTAACTTTACCGTTATTAGACGCGTTGAAGAAGACGTAGTCACCGAACTGTTGGAACAGTGGTTTCACTCCCATATTTATGTCGCCGATGAGCCTGTACTTACGGTAACACGGTCACTCTGAGGCCCTATTAAGGCGATGGAGTTGACGCTCTTGCTAATGGGCAACGTGTTGTTTCGATTTTCGAGGAGCACGATGTTTTCTGTCTCTGTCGTATGGAGAATATCTCGGGAAGCCGGGGTCCGGAGAGTGGAGAGATAATCGCTATATGGATAGGGATCTACGAACGTTTATTATTATTCCACGACGATTAGAACGGGAAAAGTAGGCGACTTTACCTTCGAAAAGACCCAGTGAAAACTTGGTCCAAAGCATGGCGGTAACGGTTTGATCCAGGTACTTCACATCAACTGTACCAGCAGCAATCTGATCTACAAAGCACTTTAGAATAATGGATCGGCAATCTGGAGGTCGCGGTTGAAGGCAGCGCACCAGGTAATGTGAGATAAGTATATGAACCTTCAGCCAACGTTTAGACGAACATATCTCGAGTGATGAATTTCATGAGCTCACCACCGCCCATTTCGCCCTGAATTCCATTTTCGAGAGCAGCCTTTGCGGCACATTCCCGGGTGTCACAGGTTTGGTGGAAAGTGATGAGTAAGTCCTGAGTGATTGTCATGAATATGTATATATAAGGGTGACCGGCCACATACCACGGATCCTGCGTCAGTCGTAACCCAGTACTTGTAACCCCATTCATTTCTGAGCTGCTGAAAATTGAGAAATCGCTCTTGAATGAAATTCAGAACTAACGATATCGGTCAAGATATCTTCAAAGAGAGTATATTAGCCATTGTCCCGCAATGTCTTTAAAGAACCCACGCGAGTTTGAAACGGCCGGAATTCCATCATAGCTGGAAGGGATAAGTAATTGGAGTGAACTGAGTTTGAATACACACCTGGAGTATGCAGTCATGATTGCGAGACTGTTCACACATGCGCGATCAAAAGGTTTCAGGAATTCAGTGCGCAACTCCCGCTCTCCCCCAGAAACCTGAGCTAAATTTCTAGAGACGCGATAAGTTGTTGCTCAACAGAATTTTGAAAAGAACGGACATGCCACCCTGGGGTGATCCAAATGCCGCGAAATGTTTACAGGTTGCAGCCATGCGTGCGATGGCGGTTGAACTGGCGTTTCGGCGTTTCCCAGATTGGAGACCTGTCACGTAGGCATTACCGATTTCGCCGGTGAGGAAATGGTCTTCTCCATAATTTTCTTCTACTCTTCCCCATCGTAACTCACGCGACAAGTCAAGGACAGGTGCAAATATTTGAGAAACGCCGAGACCCTCGGCCTCGGTTGCAATCACTCCAGCAACTTGTGAGATGAGAGCGGTGTCGAAGGATGCTGCCAGTCCGATAGGAGACGGAAATGTGGTTCCGTTGTTTGTGAAGCCATGTACACCTGTGCATGAAATAACCAGTGAAATTCAGACTCTTCATGGCAAATGAGACAAACCTTCCGACTGGAATAACGCTGGGATTCCGAGGGTGGTGTTTTCTATCATGTATTTTTGTCCAACCGTGACGCCAAAAACCTTTGAAACGTGGAATTAACTGGAATCAAACGAAATCGTCCAGAAGACCTACAAATTTATCCCAAGGCATCAGGTACCCAGCCCAAATTGAACCTGGGCAAAGAAAGGAGTCAACATTGGAAAATGGTTCAAGTAAATGGGGCCGTCTCGAACCTCCTTTGAGTTGCACCATTTCCTCCTGCAAAAAATCAGAGAACCGCTACGGCAATATGAAGCCAACCCACCAAGCCCGTTTGATTGAACGTCAAAGTGTCGTCGAGTGGGTCGTCAAGACTCATCCATCCGTCCAAATCTCCCTGGATACTACAAACCAATTTAGCGAACAAGACTATCGTCCATCTTAGCTTGCCTGCTTACATCTGAGAAACCTTCTCCTCGATTGTCATGCGAGGCAAGAGGTCGGCCACTCGCGCTTCAATTGACGCCGTGGGGTCCTTGTAGATAGGCAGCGACCCGTCGATGTTGGTAGCTCGTGATTCAAGGCTGAAATGCAAACCCTCCTTCACCCCATTTCCCAGTGTGAGCGCAGGGAGGACGGAGACCCAAGCCAAAAGACTCGAGATTCGATTCAGCGACTTCGACAGAACCATTGAGAGAACGGCAGGGAACAGAAGAATGATGTCAGATAACAACCCTTGTCCTTATAACTTCGCCAAATGCCGCAAGATGCGGACAAGAACAACGTTTGAACGCGCTGCCGCTGCCGCATGTGATCAAGTTGGGGACGGACCGCGCACATTTTCCCGATATTCTTCCTACCAGTAAACGGACCTTCGCACGCGGAAGGCGGGTTTAAGACGGAACTGTTGGGATATGGACGTATCTCGGGGACCGTGACTCAACGGTCCCCGTCCTTCCTGGCCGAAAAATCTCGCAAGGTGAGGATGAGTGCGAAACGGGAAGGATCTGAAAGAACCTGATATGACATTGGGTCAACGAGATGTCTCGTGGCATTGAGGGATCCAAGGATGATTCTCCGAGGTCCGGAACGCGCCCGGGCATTACTGAACGAGACGGTCCGGCGTCTGATTCTGCTGAATTAGAGCCAGAGTTTGTTTCGAAGGTCGCGCCACAGAAATTCATACAAATTCGATCGAGGAGTCTTTCTTGAATCCTTCTGTCTTGCTTGATTCCTAAACATTGGCACTGGTCAGTGCCGCAGTGGACCGCAGCGTGACTTCAAGACTCAATAACGCCGAACCCGGGATTCCAATTCGTAGATCACCGGCCTGCAGTCGAAATAGTTTCCGTAGCTCACTTACTTGTCCTCCCAAGCCGACAAAGGTTTGTTGATTCGGAATCATCCAACTCGCGAAAGGGAACGCCGAGTAAACGCTGAGAGTCGTTCGTTGATGGAATCTTCCGCTTTGGGAACGACTGCGTCACGCGAACGCCTCGCAACAGGCCGGCCCGTGCACTTCGCAAGCACTGGAGCAATCGCATCACTTTCTTACTTCAGTTAGTTCACACTCGACTGTACATCGCGAATTGTCGTGAAAAACTTCACCCGTTGTTGGTTCTACTAGTACATTCGATGCAAGTGCATATCAAACTCAAACAGTATCTGGCCCAGTACTCAACCCTTGCCTGTAAATGTAGCTCCCACGGAACTCCTTTTGCTCGGAATCTTCCTCCGGACCCAAACCCTCTTTGTCTTGAGCACGGGAACGGGTAATGCGACGCCTGCGGTACGAGTAGTCGTCGGCGGTTTCTGACGGTTGCGACAATTTCGACAAACTGCTCTGCACAGATGTCTGCACGTCGACAAGGTGGACCAAATCGCGACGCCCATCCACAACGCCCATCATTGCCCGCACATTTACGAGCGCTTTCGCACAATTCGCAGTTTCCCCGATCTTTGCATTAGTGGTTGAATCCACGTTGCGCGCCGCCTTTGCGGCAACAAGTTTCCACTCCATGTGCTCCGCAAAAGCGAACATATCGGTGACCGGCTTCGTTCCGTTCTTCAGGTTCCCACTCGAAACAAGCTCCTCGAGGGTTACGCGGAATTTTGGAAGTTCGATGTCAAGCTTGTCGATGTCGAGCCGCGGAGGCTGATCGTTAACGGCCTGCAACTCAGAATTCGAACCGAATCGGTTATTATTTTGGTATTGAAGCTGGTTGTTCCGCGCAATCAGGTCCTGGAGAATAGCGATTTCAAGAGGGGCTTCGCCAACACCGTTCTCCATGTAAAGGCCGGAGGGGGCGGCATCGACGAGGATCTGAATTGTCTCTGGGAAGCCGGAGCGAACCGCACAGTGGAGGGGGATGGATCCCTCGACGTCCCGAACAAGAGCCGTGGTTTTGGAGAATTCGACCATTAACTTCACCGCAGCCTTGAAACCGCGTTTAGCGGCGAGATGCAACGGCTATAAGCTTGGTGAGCTGTTTGTTGTCTCGGAACTTTTACTTAAGGTGACGTACTGTGTTGAGGCGGCCTTTCGACTGCTGCGCCAACAAAGCTTCAACAACATCGCGAGGCAGCTTGTTCAAGAGATGCTTGAGCAGCTCGTGGTGGTTCCTGTCGCACATGTAGTGGAAAATATTCCATCTGAAATAACTGTTATGTTGCGAACGAGAAATGTAAATCAACCTGCACATACCCGCGATGTTGGTCGGTCAGGGCAGGCGAAATGGACTTGGCGAGAAGGAAGTCAATGAGGTCAGAGTCGCACCCAAGTTGAACAGCAATCATCAGGGCATTCACGCCAACGAATTTGATTCTGGGAAAAATGAGCAAGGCAATCGACCGGTGGTCAAAAAAAGTACCGCTCATGAAGGGAAGACGCCATTAGACGGGGTGATTTGTTAAAGAGTTGCTTCACCCTCTCCAACTTCTTGGACACGATAGCAACTGTCAGCGGAGACTCGCCCATTGACGTGATCGACCATCCAAGCCACTCGGGAAGGACCTTCGCCAAATCGGTAGTACGTCTCAAGATCATAGCAGTTTCGGTGCTGTTGCTTGCGGCGTAAAATTTGTAGGCGGTTAAAGGGCGATCGGTTTGGAGGTAATCCAAAATCTTGGTCGCTCCCGCGGATACGGCTTGCCAGACGAGCGGCACTTCCACCTTGTCCTCTTTCTGCGCAGCATCGGGGTCATTCCGTTTCGCCAGGTCTGCGGAAGGTCAGGGGAGAGTTTGCGACACAAAATTGTTTATTACCTGTTCGTTTCTTGCCGTGAACGTTCAAACCGAGATAGACTTTGTTCTTGTCGTTCACAACTGGGACGACCTCGTCTCCCTCTGCCGAGTTGACCTGGATTTTGATTCCCGAGCCCGTGCGGCGAATGTACTCGTCCAGCATTTCAACCCGATCTTTGAGAGCGATAGTCTCGAGGACGTAGCCAGGCACGTCGACGTGCTTCGGGGAATGCTTGTAGAGGTTGAGAGTGTTGATGAAGGCCTCAAAATCGTCATCCGCGATGGCTTTGCGAAGGAGGTGTCGGTCACTGTTATCATGCGCGGCATTGAAAAGTTGCTTAGGATGTGTGTCGCATTCAATCGTGGAAGGTCGACTGGCGATGTCGACGAAATTGATAGCGTCTTGTTCAACTGTGCCATCAGAATCCTCGGAGTTGTCCGACTCATTGTCAGAGTCGTCGTCTTTCAGAGTAATTTGAGAAATTTCTGGGAACGCAAAGAGAACAACTGACCAAGGTCGATATTGGAAGTCGTGAATCTGTCCGCTTTTGCACTTGGTTTGTACTGTGCAGCAGCGATAGCCAGGATCAATCGCGCGGTGTCCCAATGACGGCCACAGACAGCCGCGAACAGAGGCGTAAGACCTGAGTAACATTTGGTGAGTTTCAATATTGACGAATCCTGAACTAGAAATAAAAACCTGAGCGCGAGTAGCGGTTTCCACCGTCGTCGGCAGCGGCGACGGTAATCTGGAGGAGCGTTGCGTCCTTGGCAGGCTTCGCAGCCGGCAAACACAACTCCTGTATTTTATCATTGTCCCCGGCGAAACAGGCGTCAAATAACTGGTCGTAGAGCGCATTCAAGAAGACTGGTATTGGTTCTTGGTTCCAAGAACCCAGACGCAGATATTGGATCTCGCTCGTGTCGCTCTTCTGCCGGCCGATCCTGTTAAACAAGCCGATCCTGCTACCCGACGGATTGATCTTCACTTCAGAGGCGATCGAGACCTTGTCCGGGTAGACAGCGCTCCACGGCTGGGCTCCGCGCTCAAGTAGGAACTTCTCCATGTCGGTGTAATACTCTCTGACGTCGATCAACTTGTTGCGGGAAGTTTCCTCCCAGCTCGGGGTCGTTTGTTCGCGCCGATATTTGGCGAGGCTAATCTTAACGTTTGCTTCAAGGGTCTGAACGTATCCCTTCCATCCAGGAAGTGTGCTGGAAGCAGAGATTTCGGAAGGGTTAATCTTATCGTCAAGATCGGAGATGCGTTCCGCCAGGTCTGTCAATGCCCACTGCACCCAGTCAACCAAGGTCCTGCGGTCCTCTGGGCGACTGTTGTTCCTGTAATGCCAAATTTTGAGTGAAAGTCGGTCAAGAATAATGGAAAACGCACCTCAAAGCCATCTTGACGCCGACATTGAACTCTCCACCAAGATCCACGAGCAGACGCACGATATCGTTGTGCTGGCAAAGTGCGATCTCCACCGGGTTTGTGTACTGCTTGTCTTGGACGTACGTGAATTGCGAGCTAGGAAATGATGAGCAATAGACTGGCATAGGAAAAAGCGATGAATACCTGGCCGCGAATGCGCGCTGAACCTCCTCCTCGGAAGGTGCCATCTTTGCACCATAAGCAATCATCGCCGCAAACATAGAGTAGCTCCCTTGCGAGACGGCGACGGTCAAGGGCGAAGTTGCACCGTTCCACGAGGCAGCCAGATGATTCAACGCCGTCTTTGCATTCGGATCGCAGCGCAAGAACGTCTCTACAAGCCTCGACCGATTCGCGGCAACTGCCTTGTCGAAGATGGTGGTCTTGGACTGGTCCGCAGCGGAGCAAGAGGCTCCCGCCAAAATCAGACGCTCCGCGATTTTGCAAACACGCTCGTCATCCTCTGGAACCACCGTAAGCGACAGTGGCAGCACGGCGTGACGGCTGCCCTTGGCCTGCGAGACGTGTTTGACGTCGGACCCAGCCTTGAGAAGGGCCTCGACCACGGGAAGCGATGCAAACACGATTGCGTGGCCCAACGCGGTGAAGGTCATGTCCCAATCCGCAAGTTGCAGGTCGAAAACATCTGGCTCGTCGGCTGCCGCGTCCTCGGGCAGGTCACCGACATTGGTCGGAGGCTCAGATTGCCTCTCAGCGGTGGTGGTCTTCTTCGGCTTCGCACCTTCGCCCTCGGAGTCACCTTCGCCGTCACCTTCGCCGTCACTGCCCTCCTCATCCGAAGCCGCCATGTCGTCGTCCTCTGAGCTCCAATCGTCTTCAGACGACATCCGTTCACGCTCCGCTTTCGCATCCGCAGCGCTCTTGTCCTCCGCGTCCATATCCTTTGGGGCCTTCTCCGCATTCACCGCACTCCGCTCAAGCAGCTTGCGCACAACAGGCAGGAGATCCTGTTGCGCCGCAAGGTGCAGGTTTGTCCGCCCATCCACCAGACGCGCCGTCATACGCGCACCCGCATCAACCAAATCACACGCAATATCCACCGCACGGCATATGATCGCAACATGCAGCGGCGCGCGCCCGACATGGTCCCGGCGATTCACATCTTGGCCCTCCTTGAGCATACGTTGCACGCCCGCGCGGTCGTGCGCTGCGATGGCCGCGAAGAAGCGCTCCGTCGGGCCGATGTACACCTGTGCGCTCCACTCGCCGACGTCGATCGGGTTGAAGCTGCCCGAGAGCGTCTGCCGGCCGGGATCGTCTTGGATGAACCTGATGTGGGCAAAGTTGAACATTCGGCACGTGAGGCTGGTTGAATAAATGAAACGAACGAGATTCGGCCACGGATAAAACCCTCATCCTCCTCCGTCTGGAGCTTGCGCTCGTCTTCATCCACGGGGGCGGGGCAGTTCTAGTACACCTTTCAGCTGGCCGTGAATCCATGATCTCAGCTGAACGACTTACCTCGCAGCAGTCTTCGATAACCTCTTCAATGTTCCCGAAGAAAGCGGGATGGCGATGCAGACGACGGCCTTTGTTCTTTGGATTGAAAGTGGCTGCAGAACGAAAATTAAATCACCAGAAGTCTGCTACCACGAAAATCGTACAATTCATCCCAAGATCCTGAACAAAAACCGATCAATGAGCTGAACTCGCAATTCAAATCCAAGACCACTCACAGTCTGATAAACCAGCTTGTCGATCCTGCGCGCATCCCATCCAGGCCCATATGGAATATGAAGCGACGCGACATCATAGTCGTTCATCTCAAGGCCACTCAGGGCATTGGCCTCTCCCTTCAAGTCGCCCTTGAACTTACGCTTTTGGCGCCTGTTGTACTGGTTGAGAGGGTTCGGGCGCCCGCGGAGGGTGCGGCGCGACTCGAGGAACGCGAAGCGCTCGTCTGTATTGGTGAGCTTCTCGAGGACTAAGAGCCGAGCTAAGCCTGTGACGCGCACAATTGAGCGTTCGTAGATCTGTTAAAGGGAAGCCAAGCTTAGCATACGAAAAGAACGAAGCTTGGTGTGCAAGGAAAAATACAAAGACAAAATCCAGCATTCAACCAAAGAAAGGACCATGACTCACGGTAGGATCAATGTCCGCGCGCGAGAGGGTCGGGGCGTAGACCTCGAAGGCCCGCGCAGAGTACTTCGCGAGACGGACCTCGTACGAGGGGGAGCGGCGCGTCATGTCGACGGTATTGCACTGGCGCATCATGGCGACAATAGCGCGTGGGTTGGCATAGACGCGGTTCCCTTTAAGTGAAAGAGTCAATTCGAGCTCTAGAGAATTAAGCAAAGAACAAACCATCAAATGCACAGCACGGCGCGTCGATGTCAAACCCAGCGAGAATCTCGGCGGGGCTACTGTACAGACGAAGCACGATTTGGACGGAACGGTAAGGATATTGCGCTGGAAGATTTTCATGTGAAACAAAAAGATCACCTCGTTCAAATCAACTCACAATGAATCGAAACGGTATGCTTGCTGCGTACGCAGGTGACATCCCACGGCACAGAGTCGCGCACCGCTTCGTAGATCTTGGTGATTTTCACTTCAGCCTAGACAAATCTCAGCGGCCAGTTCCAAAAAATGAAAAAAAAAATGAATAGTACCTGCTCAGGCGTCAAACCCCACAAGAACAAATCGACATCGGAGGTCGGATAGGCCACCGAGTGGTAGTATTTCCTCATGGACCGCTTGGACGCCTTCGCCTCGTCGGAGAGAGGTGTAAGACACGCGAGAACGGCGCCACCCGCAGCGACGACATTGTTCCAGTCCAAAAGCTGAGAGAGCGAGCCCTCACTGAAGACTCCCCAGTTCTTTTTGAATTCGTCGATGTCGGACACGATGCTCGGCGTGCCCTCCTTGCGCCTATTGATCTCAGACAGCGGCATCACATATTTTGCACTCAGATCAGTCTCGTCCTTGACCACTCTGGCTCTGGTGGTACGCAGCTCCGCAGGTGCGTCAAACACATCGACGAGGCCGACATGCGGGTTTCTAAGGCGAGCATGGGTCTTCTCCGCGGCGAAAAGACGACGCAATTCGGTCTCATCGTCGAGGGATGGTTGTAGAACAGGATCGAGAAGCACTCCTGGGCCATTGGGAAGGCCCAGCATGCGCTGGATGAAAGATTGAGCTTCGGGGGTTTGAACGCGAGCCATGGTGGTTGCTGGCTCCTGGGCGCGCTTTATATAGGAGAAGACCGAGAATGCCAAGCCCAACTCACATCAGTGATGGGTGATAGCCCGCCCGACGCTTTTGATCCCCGCCCTAACCGTCGGGCATGAGGCGGGAATTGTGACTCGATACCGTTCGTCGAGTCAAAAGATGCGCCGGCGCCATGTGGCGTGGTAAAAAATGCGCGGAACGAGACTGTAGACAGCTGCAACGAGGCTGAAGGTTTGAATTTCTGAAAGCCAGAAAATGAAAAATCACTAACTGCTCTACAACTGCACATGCCAGCAGAGGCAAGCCTCATGGTGTGAGGGAAAACAGCAATGAACGAGGCGCCAACGGACATCGGAGCTAGCGGCATGCTCCGAGTCATGGCTACCTTCTCACGTTCCGCGTTCTCGGCCCTCGGGTGAACAATGCCCAAGCAATTTTTCTGAAATGGGCTAGAAAATGTAGCCACGATGGGCGCAAAATTTTAGGCGGGTTCTGAAAGTCGCTAGTAAAAAACAATTGGATCTGCGCGGCAACGACTCGGAGAATAAATAGCGACCAGTCCCTTTTTCAAGCTCCCAAAGTCTGAGACCACTTGAATACGAATATAATGAGGAGATGCACAGTGACCGTTGCTTTCTGTATTCCTCACTTCCGATGGTACGTGCCCGAGCACAAGAGATACGCTCTCTGTATTCTCTTGTTCCAATCAGACCCAAAGCCGCGGCGGCATCGAAATTTGAGCTACTTCATGTTCGGACAGAGAAACAGATACAAAAGAGATAATTAGTAGATAACGACCTTTAGTAGCGGATGACTATTAAAGGACTGTAAATGGACAGGCCGGAACGCGGGGTGGTTGTGGTTGTGATGGCGTGACCAATTTTTTTTCGTTGAACCCAAGTTGAACCACATCATGGATGCTGCAACCGCCCTCCTGATCGTGCAACTCCGCGCTATTGTGCAACTTCTCGTCTTGAAAAACCTCGTCACGAACAAAACCGCAACGCCGTTTCTCCAAGCCCTCCCCCGGGCCAACTTAGTCCGAGCAACTTTTAACTTCCCCGCCGCCGCACAGGTTTGTTATATTAGTTCTTTGTGGCCAGCGTTCCACCTTTTCAAACATTTTAGGGGTTTCTGACCTTCACCGTCGGAGATATCATCATCCTCACCTCCGACGAGGACCCCAATTGGTTGGTTCTTTGCCTGGTTGTTGCAAAGTTGCTCAATTTCTTCAGGTGGTATGGAGAGCGGGACGGAATCCGAGGTTTGTTCCCCGCAAACAGAGTGGAAAGAATAGATCTAAAATAGATGCCTCGCAACATGCTTGATCCAAAATACATTATCTTTAAATTTGTTCGCGCGACACGACAATAGAACTCGAAGAGTTTTCGGAGATCAGAGAGACCAGGTCCAAGGATGGATTGAGTCATTCGGTATGTTTTCTTTTGTCCTATCCTTTTCTCGTCTCGTTCTCTTTCTTTCCGGCAGTGTGCACCGGCCCTTTTCTGGTCTTTCGCTTTGGCGAGGACCTCACTGGCCATTCCCATGGGCGAAGCCCCCATAATGGTCCTTCGCGCCGGCGGCTTCGTACAGAGGGGTGCATCGACACCGACCTCGCGAGTCTTTCGTATCGGCGAAGAGCTCGCGGCGGGGAAGGCCGCGTAACCGCCGTTCGCATTGGCGGCAGCTTCGTACAAGGGGTGCACCAGCACCGGTCTTTCGAAGCGCTGGCTATTCACGTCGGCCGCGAAGATCGTTGACATCGGTGGGCTTCGCGGGTCGGGTCCATCGGCCCTGGCTCAAAACTACAACTGTACCACTGAGGACACTTGCGAGGGCTCAGACTGGGTGCTATTGGGGTCCAGGGACATCGAGAGACACAAGTATGGATTGTCTTGGCGCGTAGACTCGTAACCAGTCTGCCTACGGGATACTTGAACCCCCTATCACTGCATCAGTGATGAGTTCGCGACGTCACCCAAGGGTGATGTGACAGATGCGCCTTTCTCCTCTTGGCCACTCAAGCAAGACTATCGCGCGCTTACATTTTGGTTTCTGCTCTTCTTGTCCTCTAGGCCAATTCTAAGATCTTGATTCGGACGGGCTCGACAACCTCTGGCAATTTTCCTTTAAAAATCGCCACCACAAGAAAAATCTTGTTTTCAGCTTGTCACCGTGGCGCTCTCTAGGCTCTATTCATTTTTGGGCTCCTTCACTGGAATGGAGGAGAACCCTCGTCCACAAAAACGGGCGCGTATCACACCCCCAGCGGATATATGTGCCAAAACAGAAAATCAGCTCCATGGCGCTCAGCTTCTCCTTGCACTTCCATCGCTGCTTATTCATCCTCCAACGCATTCAGACCATAAACGTTCACTTGTTCTATCTCTGCTGGCGCTGAGACGATGTCTGGGCTTGCCGAATCCGGGTGGTGGCAGCCGTATTCAAGCGAGTGGGACAGTAGACCTCTCGCAGCCGGATGAGTGCCGTGCTTGGTGCGCGCTAGCAGAGATCGGACTCTGTGTAATTGAGAGTGGATTTGGCGGTGAAGCCTGGGCCATGGGAATAGACACTGAGGTGGAGAAAGCGCTGGGAAAAGCGGTAAGTCATCTTGTACTTTTTCTTAGAATTTGATTCTCTTCCGCTGTCGTGCTGCCGCAAAAAAAAAACGGTTCAGAATTGACTTGTGACCATGATTCTGACTTTTCTAAATCCTGCCACCATTTTCCGATTCTAATTCACCCTCCTAGCTCCCAATTGCCCAAAGACACCCATCGCTAGCCTCTTATCCCTCATATCTCACCCGCCTATCTGCCCGTGCAGCTCCACATCGAGCGCGGCAGCTCCTGCGCCCCTCTCCTTCGACTTTCGGTACCTCTGCTGTCGCCGCTGCTGGTGGCACCACGGCATATTACTACACCCACCTCGCCTGGGTCGACCACTTGCTCCAGGCTCTGCTGTACCCCGTCCCCTCCCCGCCAACCAAATCCTCGTCCTCGGCCACGAAACAACTCAAATCCGCGGCCGCCGCCACCCCCAGGTCGCGCGAAAAGGACTCGACCGTGCATCGCGACTTCGCCGCCCTGCGCGCCGCTCTCGCCCCACTTCTCTCGGCACCGCACGCGAATGTCACCCTGCTTGCCCGGGTCATCGAGCTGCGCGCCCTAATTGCGCTCGGGCGCTGGGCGGAGGTCGGCGCGGCCCTCGAACGTGCAGAAGGTGCCATGGGAATCGATTTCCCTTTACCCGCAACAGCGCCCGACCCAAATGCGGGCGCGGACGTGCCAGAAGCGAAGACGGATGATCCCCCGCTATACACGACCTCGCCGTTCCACGCCGCGCTGGTCGTGCACGTCCTCGTCCTCGGCATCGTCTGGTTCGCGTACTCGGTGACGCCCGCGGCCCCACCCGCGCCGGGTCCGGAAAACGGCACCGGGAAGGACACACCCGTGTCTGTCCGGCTCACGCTGCTGTACTCGCTCCTCGACGCGGGGGTGTACAACGGCAAGTGCCGCGCTGTGGGTGGGCAGCAGAGTACCATGGGACTCGAGAGCGAAGGGGTGTTGGAGGTGCGTGATGTATTTGATATTATCACCTGCGTTAACTTGTGTGTAGGTCCCCCTCGACGCATCGACGCCCCCGCTGTACATACGTACGACGCACCCCCGCGTCCTGTACGCGCTCGGGTACCTCGTCAGTGCGGTGGCGCGCCGCGATTTGGTGGGCCGCAAACCGAAGCGCAAGACGTTCCTCCTGGAGGGCCTCAGCGTCGTGGCCCGCGAGGCGCAACGTGAGCTGCGAGGTGTGTCTTATCCATCCTTGCCCCTTATTACAGCCGAGTCCTAACGCGCAACAGTCCCCCGTTGGGCTACTGCGGGCGATGTGCAGGCGGTGGAGGCACAGATGGCGAAGATCAAGGCGGACTTGATGTGCGAGCTCGTCGCCGTCTCCATCATGCGAAGCGAGTTCGACGACGCGGAGCGGGTGCGTCTCTCCCTCGCACACAAATTCTATGCTTATTTATGGGGCAGACCCTCGACGCGGTCATTGCGCACACGCGCAACCACGCGCTTTTCGGCGGCGCGCTCGCGCACCGCATCACGCTCCTCCACGCGCAGCTCGCCCACGCGCTCGCGCGTCCCGCGCGTGCACGGACGTGTTACCGTGTGGCGGCGCGCCTTGCGGAGGAGGTCGGCGACGCGGGGGGCGCGGTGGCTGCACGCGCAGGGGAGGTCGCGCTCCTCGTGGGGATGCGCGCGCGGGCACGGGCAAGAGCGAGCGGGCGGGCGCTGGGCCCGCCGCTGGCAGAGGAGGAGGCGGCGTTTGCGGACTGCGGGGACGCGGACCTGGCGCAGATGGGGAAGGAGGTCGCGGGTGCGTGTCGCGGCCTCGGGGGCGCGATGCGCGCGGTCGGGGAGGTGCTGGAGGGCGTGCTGACGACGGAGATCTTGAAGGCCAAGTGCGTTTACGTGTTCACTCGATGGGGTTCGCGCTTAACACATCGTTGGACAGGCAGCACTTCAAGAACGCGCTAACGTATGCAACGGAGTGCCAAGACAATCATTTGCGTGCGCTCATTCTGGCCCTGATTGCGGCACACTACCTGCACACGGCTGGCGACCAGGCGCAGAAGATGCTCGCGACGTGCGAGCAGCTTGCGGCGGGACTCGGCGCGCTGGGAAAGAAGGGCGGCGAGCACGTTGACGCGGTGGGAAACGCGCCGTTGCGCCTCTGGGCCGGCGAGCGGTTCCTAGGTCGGTATTATCTTCTCCGTTGCGGTACCATAGAATTGACCCCTTTCTGTCTGCAGAGCTGCACAAGCGCGACAAGCGGGAAGACCTGATCTCGAAGCGTGAGGAGGCGAATAGCTTGCTCAGAGGGGCGGCTGCCGCGCTCTCGCACCGCGAACGTTCGCAACGAAGATGACGCGAATTTGAAGCGATCGGGGAGCGCAGGGGCGTACATTGAGTTCTAATACACTATAATTATCTTGGCTTTGTCCCTCCACACACTGTATTTCTACGTACTCTCGCAAGTACCGCGCTTTTTTTGATGCAGCGCGTCTGGTCTGTGTACCTCGATGGGCGTACGCGCCAAACGGTGGGTCTTTGATCCTCGGTTTAGAGTGGAAGGCGAAAATTGACGACCCTTGTAGCAACGAGATTCGACGTGGGTTGGACACTTCGAATGCGTAACTCATTAACTGTCGTTCTAACGACTGCATAGAGCCTCCGACGCCGTCTCGACAACAACGTCCACGCGACACATGCTAGCAGACCAACCCCTTCTTGAGCCACCCCGACCCCTTTTTGTGTCCTCGAGCTCGAGCCGCAGCAGTTCTCCGGCGCCCTCACTAGCCGGCAGCCACCTCTCGCTGCAAATCAACTATGTCCCCTCCAAATTTGGGCCAGGGATGCGCCAGCGCAAAGGCGCCGCGGGCACCAAGATCAGAGGAGGCGGCGTCGACGCGTTCCGTGTCGGCGAAGCGCGTATGCCCCAGGCCAACGAACAGGACTACGACGGCCTGGAGATCGGCGCCAATTCCGGGAGGAAGGCAAGATGGAACAAATTCAAGTGGATCCTTGTCTGCTCGAACCTGATCGTGCGTACTTTCCTTTCTTGAGTTGCACGAATATTTTCTTATGCTCGGTGGGGTCAGTATACTGCATTCTCCCTCGGCGCGCTCGCGTTCATGCTCACTGTTTGGTTTGACGTGTGGGAGCACGCGGACGTCCTGCGCGTCGGGAACCACCTCGAGTTGGTCCTGACCACGGCGGCGGCGGCGATGGCGCTCTTGACGGCCGTCATCGGATGGGCGGGCATCGTCCTCAACAACCGCGGCTTTCTTGCCGTGTACACATTCTTCCTCTGGATCGCCTTTGCAACTCTCGTCATCCCAGGGTATCTCACCTACAAGAAGTTCGCGTTCAATCTCCAGGGGAAGATCAACAAGCAGTGGTCGGAGATCCTCGGCGCGGACGGGCGCCTGCGCATACAGAATTCGCTCGAGTGCTGCGGGTACTTCAGCCCGTTCGTCGAGGCGACCATCAGCTCGACGTGCTACTCGCGCACCGTCCTCCCCGGGTGCAAGGGGCTTTACGTGGACTACGAGTCGGTCATTCTGAAGCGCTGGTACATCGCGGTGTTTGCGTGCGTGCCGCTGACGATTGGCGCGATCGTGGTGGGGCTGCTGTGCTCGAACCACGTCACGTATCGCTTCGGGAAGGGCATGATGCCCAAAGCGTATCGTCTGAGTCCAGAGAGCATGGCGGCGATCATGGATACCTACGCTTCGTGAGTCCTTATATGTCGTCCGTAAAGCCAGTCATGAACGAAGGAACGAACAGGCAGCTGGCAGAGCAATATGGACAGGAGACGGCCCCATTGAGAGGCATGACCCCGAATTCGGACGCCGACTCGGATTGTATACGGCCGAATGTTTCACGACCTTAAAATACCTTAGAATACATTAGAATCTGGCCTTCAGGCCAGTCCCTATCCCCACGTTCGCCTGTCTCCCGGCCATGGACATACATACACATATCCTACCCTACATACGCCCACATGGTTCCAAAAGATGTCCATGTGTATTCCACATGCACTACATTCATTAGATGACATTATTCTAGGACATGACTCGTTCGTTATTCGTGTGGTCGTGAACATCATACTCTCGCATCGCACAGATCTGATCATCCCAGGATCATCCTCATCCCCGCTCGCAATAGCCCAAACGGAGCGAGGCGCACGCCGGCGCTTGCTTTCCCTGTATTACTTGGTGCCGCACTCACAGTTGTCGCCACACCCGTACTCGTAGAATTCGGCGGCGGCGGCCTGTAGTGTATTTTCGTTCGTCGTGAGATTTTTGTAGTTTGTAGGGTTGGTAGATTGGTATACATAGATACACAGAAAATACGTCCAGATTTTGTGTATATCCCATTTAAACGACTACTCACGCTGCTACAGTGAAGTTGCCCGAGGTACCAGTGAAGGAAGAGATGGACCCGATGAGGGGCTTGGAGTCGCCAAAGTAGCGCAGGCGGTAGGTTCCCGCTGTAAAGCGGGGTGAGGAGGTCAGGGTCAGAAACTCGAGAGAAAGAAGGAAAGGGACACGAGACTGACCTGGCGTCCCAGCTTCGATCGTCCAGTTGACGTTCACATTGCTGGTCGCAAGGATGGTGCTGACGCGCGTCCACTGGAAGGTCGTGGAGGGGTGCGAGTCCGAGCGCACAGGCGTCCACACGTTGCTCTTGAGCTGGTCGACGTAGAGGAAGGTACCCTCTAGACGCAGGTTGTTCTATTTTTTTTTTTTTAAAACTTATCAGCACGCCGCTGTGGAGGGGAGCGAGAGGCAAAGCACGTACCCTCGGGTCCGCCCCAACAAACTGCGCAGTGACAGTATCCCCGGCTGAGTACGGCGTCTTTGACACATCGACCAAGACGGCCCCAAAGCTCTTCCCGATGGGCGGCGCATCGAAGACGACGCCCGTCTGCAGCGAGATCGCGACGGACTGCAGCTCTGGAGGCGCGGCGTCGGTGGCGGGCGTGCCGGTGGGGGTGTCAGCGAGGAAAGGGACGAGGGAGCTGTATTTTTCGATGTAGGCATCGAGGGTGTCTGGGTGAAGGGAGGAGTTCGTGAGTCGCTAAAGATGAAGGGAAGGGGGGTAAAAAACGCACGAGGCCCGTAGATAGTCGACGCGCCCTCATACCGCTGGACGGTGTACTCCTCCGGTGTGGTGATGTAGTGCGAATAGGTGTTTGCGGGTCTAAGTATATCCCTCAGCAAAAGCCGGCACGGGTGCAGGGAGCCATATTCTCACCCAGAAACAACAACGTAGGCGGTCTCGTCGATGATCCCATCGGCAATGAGCGCCGCGCGGACGGCATTGCGGAGGCGACGCCCAGCCATGGTCGTGAGCTCTCCGGGGATGATGCACATCACCAAGTTGCCGACTTTGAGCATCTGGATGTCGACGGTGCTGGGGGACCAAGCGTAAGGGAGGGTGGCTTCACCCTGCGAACACAAGTAGGGTTAAAATCGCGAATCGAAAAGGAAGGGAGGCACGTACAGTGTTAAGGAGGATGGGTTTGGGGAACTGGCACGCGGTCTGCGCGGCGGAGGGGATGGGCGTGATGAACGACTTGACAATCTCCCAGAGCGGGTTCTGCGACGTCGAGTTGTCGCCCTGCACAAAGTCGAAGGATCCGGGGCCGTCGCTGCGTTTTCGTTTCCGCGTTAGAGTCGAATGTGAATAATAATCGAATCAATTTCGACGCACGTCGTTCCACCGGCAAAGGAGAAACCCATGGCGGCGGGGCAGGTGTTCACCAGCGTCCCGTTGGGGAGCGTGAAATTGTGTGCGGCCATATCAAGATAAACGTGTACGCTCCGCACCGTGCCGGTAATCGGGGCCAGCGTCTGGCTCATGAGTGACTTGGCGGCATCGACCTGAATCTGCGCGATCATCTCGTTCGAGTGGAAGCCGTACGAGTCGAGCGTGAACCCGGGCCCACGACCGTGGCAGTCCTCGACAGTGCCGCCGCAGGTTGACGAGTTGGCCTGGCAGGGCATACCGTCATAGGGCTCGCCCGGGGACTCGCAGAAGGCACCGAGGGTGTTGGGGGAGGTGTCGCCGACATTCGCCTGGGTGAAGCCTGCGACGAAGGTCTGGTTTCCTGGCATTGCGGTGGGGTCGACGGAAGCTAGAGGCGAGTTAATTCGTCGATCAAATCCACAAGGGAGGAAATAAATGTTCACATTCGTACAAGTAAGCAGCCATTCCCTTGTTGTCCGAGCTCACAAGGGTGTTATTCTGTCGAGACTCTTTAGTCCACGCGGGATCACCGAGTCCAACTGAATACCTACCTCATACAGACTCGTGCCGTGTACCGGGAACCAGCTCAAAAAGCCGCGCTCGCCAAAGCTCAGCAGACTCATGATCTTGTCCTGGTCGCCGCCCTCATCGACGTACATTGCGCGCTCGGCGGCGGGGTTCGCGAGATAAGCGGTGGGGCTGCGGTTGATGTTTCCGCCAACTACAGAGGTGTTACCGATGGAGAGGGTGCCCGGGGCGAGGGAGTCATGGGCGCGGTCGATGGCAAGGAGAACACCGGTGACGATTGCATCGTAGGTCTGCTCTACCCAGCCGAGGGAGGTGATCTGCGGGAGCAGATTCTCGAGGTACCCACCAACCTGTAGATTCGTTCAATTATCAAGTTTTTCTCGAGAACGCAAATAAAACTGCACATACACCAGAGTGCTGATGCGTGCTTGAGATAGCGACGTTCTGCACGTTGTACAGAGTGCCGTACTTGGTTGCGAGCCCGCAAGGATAGCGCGGCGGACACCGGTGTCACCCATGGCGATGTCGGCGTTGACGAACAAGACGCGGTTGGCGGTGGTAGCGGTCTCGCCGATGATCCATACGCGCGCGCGCTGGCGCATGTGCAGTCCAGTGTCGGTCTGTCCCAGACTCGCGTACCCCATCATGTTGGTCTCCACGACTGGGCCGGTGATGTCAGCTATACCGAGCCCTAGGAGGTATTGCGTCTGCGCGACGGCATTGAGGACCGTGTGCTGAGCACCAGGAAGGACGGGAGTAGCGGACCATCCTGAAGTGCGGAGAGAGGGAACCAAGAAGAGACACTTGGAATTGAGACGCGCATATGATAGGATCCGTCGTTTCGTCATTGATCTTCAGTC
>WIQG01000883.1:0-23013 GCA_014925785.1 Mycena galopus ATCC 62051 | reverse complement strand
TTTCTTTTTCTTGTTAGACTACATGATTGGGATATCGGCCCTTGTTGCGTATATAATCCACTACTTTGATAATTTAGTTGGTGACAGTGGCCTAAGTGCAGGATCAGCAAGAACGTCCCAGAAGAGAAGAGCACGGCAAGTGTGCACATACCTTTTGGAGCGCGACGGCCGTCTGTGCCAAGAGTCTGCTGTTAGCTGTTGCCCCCGTGAGCAAGGTAATCGATGTCTTTCCCAGAATAACGCCCTCGAGGTGCGCGCCGGCGGCGGCACTGACTGCGCCTGTGGCAACCCAGACAATGTTGCTAGCAAGCGCACCGCCGGAGAGGACCACCTTTTTGCCTGCGGCAATGGACAGCCCGCCGGAAACCTGGAAGATCCATGCTGAAAAAATTGGATAAGCCAGTCGTACCGATAGAATGGGGGAAGGTGGACTCACTGTCTGTGGCGCCGCCAAGAATTGTTACATCGCTCCCAATACTGACCGCGCTGGTCCACTTGTACAACCTGGTGTCAAGATTAGGCTTCCAATTGCGCCTGCGCGATCCGTTAGACCTGAAAGACTGCGAATATATTTTGCGATTAACCCACCGCTTCCGAGATTAGTAAAATTTGGGTTCACTCTACCAGTTGCATCGGTGAATGCCGTACCCATGTCTGCGATGGCGACAGTGAGCGTAGAAGGGGTCGGTGCAGAGTACGAAGCGGCGAAGAGGTGTCCAGTGACTTGAGCGCTGGTGGAAAATTGGCCCGTCGAGTCCACGGTGAGGGAGAACCCCGTGAGGCCGGTCGCAGCAATGGGACTAACGGCGATAGACCCGGCTGAGGGTAATGTTCAACTCTCAGAGTGAGGTGGCAGATGCAACACGTACTGATCACAGAAGGCGGAACCGTTGAGACGCCAGTTTTGGCAAGTATCGCGTAGTTCGCTGCAGAGCGTAGATTTACCGCTGCAGGTCCCAAGGCGACAACGCTCCCTAGGACTGTCTACGAATACAGTAAATCGATCAGGAGGTGAAAGACGGCGAGGAAGACGGGAAAGTACCAAGAAATAAACGGTGAATTGAGTCGAGAACATGATTCTGGTGAAGGGAGCAGTTGGAGTCGAGTTCACTTGAGGGATTGGGCTGAAGCTGAAGAAACCATGGCTATTTCACTGGTTTATATACTTTTTTTGTTTGCGAGCTCGGCCCAGGAACGTCGTCATGCCATACATAGAACGATGACCAGTGGCCTGGCCAAGAACCCAAAAGTCCACGACAAGCGGACACGAGTCGAAGGCTGCAGAACGATGGGAAACTCAATAGAGTGTCGCAAACTGTGTTCCCGAGCAAGCAGATCCGGTCGGAGCAGCATCGTGATTAGAACCATTCAGAGCGGCTCGGTCGTCGGTAGGCACCTATGAACAAGTACAAGGAGCGGGAACGGTTGCGGAGGATGAGAGTAATAGGGCCAAGAACGTCGAGAGCACGACATCGCGAAATTGTCCAATGTGTCTGTGTGTGGGATCCATTCAAGCTGTCCAACAGCAAATCGACACAAATTTGGGTGACAGGACTACGTCATGAGGCCGCCCTATTAGACAGGGTGAATGAAGTTTGTGTCGGTTTCTCGACGTTTGTTCGTCTATTAGTATCGGCGTTATCATCCGCAGCACTTTCGCCTGCGGCGTACATAGGTGCACTCAAACTCCCCGTTTTGGTGTGAAATAATCGCATCACGGAGAGCACCGAGCTACTGGCAGGGGGCATCAGGAATAACCCAGGTATGATTTTTGAGCAAAAGAGATACTGGCAGCAGCTGCAAGTCCTAGAATACTGACGAGAAACGAGAGCAGGGGTTGGCGATCGATTGAGAGTGACGTCGGGGGAAGAGAGCCTGTGACACGAATATCGCATGATTGACAAAACTTAACTGGGCTGAGAGTTACAGCGAAGCGCGCAGTATGTCTGGCCTGATGAGAACCAATGTGGAACAGAGTGCGGAGCGAAATAGTTATAAGATTGATGGACAGAAGATTACAAGAATTGTTACCTGAAAGGGAATGAGAACGATTGCTTGCGTCGTTCGTCAGGTACTTACCGAGGCCCTACTGCTACAAGAAAGCTACCGAAGAAGAAATGAGAATCGAGAGAGAAGTAAAGTAGCGCAGTAGACGGAAAATCGTTGAGACTCCGAGGCGAGTCGGCAGAGCTTGGGTTCCGAAGCGCAGGCAAAGCTGGTTCAGGTACCAGATCTTGGCTGAGGTCATGATCGCAATCCTGAAATCCGGCGAAACATAGCTTGTAGATAATAAGTAGAACAACGGACGCCGAAAACAAGATCCAGGGCGTTAACAATAATAGCGGATGCTCGAGAAGACATATCATAGCGATGGATGGGGGCGGCGAGCGCACGAAGAGAGCTCAGAGAATCCGGAAGATGCCGATATAATTATTGATCGCCGTCAAGTCTTTGGTCACTCAGGCCTTGGCAGGTTATAACTAGCTGCCACGAAGAAAAAAAAATATTTCAGCAAAATATCGATTGTATGGTTGTAGACCGTCGTATACAGTCATATATGGTGTTTGAACTTTGTCCGAACGAACTGCAATAGACGTGGGGACCATCGAATACGCCCTAGGAAGCTCCAGTGGCATCCACCAAAGGAGTGTCCGGAAAAGTCTTGAAATTTGATCTAAAAAACTCATGTGAGGGTCCAAAAAATTGAGATTTATCCCAAGCCTGCACGCAGCAAATGCAGCAGAAACTTCAAAGCAACGTAGAGGTTCTAAACTTGAAACGAAAACCACACGATGAATTAGATCTAGAGATACACAGGAGAGTAATACAGTGCCGTATGTTGTATGGTACAGCGAGACGATTATCTGCAGCGTTTGCATGCAGGTAGGTAGGTCGTGCAGACTTCAAGTCCATTTGTCGTGTAGTACGTGGCGTTTAAAATCGCCTTGGTTCGGGCGGTGCATGCACGCGCGTGGGTCGTTGTGTATCAGTGATGTAGTTTAGAACGCGCCATGGTTGCGTCCGTAGCGGGAAGGCGACGCATGCGCAGGGAAATGAGGGGGAGTCTGGGGGCGCGGCGACTCGGATGCGGATGAGCTACGCGAACTCGACGAGTCAGAAGAGGCGCTGCGGGACGAAATAGAGCGGACGGGGGAAGGGGAGGGCCGGCGGGCACGGTGCGAGCGCGGAGACGGTGCACGGTGAGAACGCGGAGACGGTGCGCGGGGTTCACGGGGAGACGGCGGCTCGGGCGCACAGTGCGCGAACATCGGGGCGGGATACCATTCGGCGGGATGCTCGTCCGATGCAGCCTTAGAGTGCTGGCTGTACCGGCTTTCCTCAGTCTCCTCGCTCGGGGTAGGCGAGGGGTAGCGCGGAGCGTTCTCCTCCGGGTGCGCGATTGCGACGTCACCCAATCCGGCAGCCTTTTCGTCCTGGTGGCCGAAGCCATAGGCCGCCTTGGCCATGTCGGAGGCTTTCCACGAGGCATAGGAGACGGCATCCGCCTCGCTAGCAAACGCGAACGGTGGAGCCAAAGAGGTGTTGATTTGGAGTGAAGGTTTGAACGGCGCAATGAGGCCCTTGTTCCCATCAGACTCGCCGCCGAGAGCGCGCTTCGTCTTAGCGCTATCGCGAAAGATCAAGCCGAGGAGAATGTTGAGACAGCCGACGGAGAAGACGAAGAAAGCAGAGACGAGCGTGAACTCGTCGACGTGGTGCGAAAGGATCTGCACACCGATCCTGTAAACGTAGCTAATGTCAGTGTGTGCAACAGACTTGAATTATGCCACGTACAGGCATTGGAAGACTCCCAAGGCACCGAGCCCAAAGTTGGCGCCGAGGACGGGGAAAAAACGGTCAAAGAAGACGGCAGGCCAACCGAGTTCGGAGACTGGTCGAGGGTGATAAATAGACAGCAAGAAAGAACAGGGATGTACATACGAAGCAGGATGATGACCTGGAAGATGATGAGTAGGCTCGCTACTATCGCCCAAAAGACCCCTGCGGGCTGGTTCGGGACGGTGCTCCCGCTTTTTGTGACATTAGGGACGGCGTGGCAAGGCTGGGTAAACACATACTCGATGTAGTCACAGTCGAGCATAACGTCGGTGGAGTTGGCGATGCGGATGGACTGGAAGCGGTTCACGGCCTTGATGTTGGTGACCATGACTCGGATCGTGCTTGAAAACACAAGAAGAAGGGCGACGACGCTTAGGAAGCGGGTCGCGTTGAGGCCGATGAAGGTTACTAGGAATAACGGAAGATCAGTCGTTGAAGCAATGGAAACCAAATTGAGCGTACAAGTGTGGGACCGAGCCATCGGAAAGAAAAAAGTTTCTTGTAATAGGGAGAAAAGAATGGAAATAAAAGGTCGTGAAGATGCCGTAGGACGTAAGGCTTGAAGCTTGAAGCGTGAATTGGAGAAATGAATGAGAAAGGTGTTCCAGGAGGAGCGCCAGGCGAGTTTGCAAGATGGGTGACTAGACCGCTGAAGTATACCACAAAGGCACGCTGCCTTTTATCTCGAAGCCGGCTAACGGCCGCGGGATGCAAACATCGAGTGCATACAAGGACCTCTATTCTTCTCCGCTTAACCGCATTGGAAGACAATGAGAACAAGGAACAATAGCGTTTGGCCGACTTCCGTCTTGGCATGCAGACGTCCCGAGCATTTCCCATGCACATCTGAAGTTGCAGTGCTGATATTCAACGTCCCTCTTGGGTTTGAGCGCTGGGCGCTGAGCATTTCGACCGCGCTGGACCGTGGACGATAAATAGAAAGAGTTGATGGCAACATCGCTTATGTAACAACAATGTCTTCCTTGTCCTTTGTTCTTTGACGCGACGGCCGACGTTGGAACGTTACATCCTGACAGATACGCATGCCGGATTCTATTCCAGAGGGCTAGAAGAAAAATAGCTCAAGTTGCGAATTTTTTCGCATGATCACAAGAACAAGTATATGCAAGGAAGAAGATGGCTAGAATACAACAAAGCTAGCAGCAGATTATGAAGGCTATTCCTCGCCATCCTCATCAGGGAGAGATGGTCCCTGCGCAGCCTGCTCGATGGCCCTGCGAATCGGGTTCTGGCTCGGGGGCAACGTGCCTGTGCGCTCTAACCGGTCAAACAGAACAAACAGCTTCTCCATCTCTCGCTCTTTCTCCTCGGGCGACATTTCCGGGTCTGGTGCCCGTGCCCCCTGCGCTGTACCTGTTATAGGATTGATATTCTCGGCGGCCGCAGCAGAAAGGGCCGCAGATGTAGATGCTGTCGGTGTAGGCGCCGGCGGTGCAGTCATGATTCCCATAGTGAAGAGAAAGCCGGCGACGTTGCCGTATCCCAAAAGTGTCGACATCGTTGCCGCTTTCGAAACCAACTGTGAGTGCTCTGACCGGGTGTGAGGCAAAGAAGAGGCGTACCGTCGGAATCACACATAGCAAACAGCATTTGGCCGACGTAGGTTTTTAGTTTGGCGTGGTAGACACTTCCGAGCAGCCGCAAGCACCGACCCAGCGTGTTGGGCCGGCTCTCCAGGGTGCCAGATTTGGCGCTGCGGTCAAGATCCGAGGGACATAACCAGTCCCGCGTCTGGGCGCGAAAAGTCTCGTCCACAGTGCACTGTCGTGTAATGAGAGCGACGAGTGGCATCAACTTCATGTCCAATCCGTCCGTCGCTACGCCGGGTGCGGCCTCGGACATCGCAAGATCGCGCACGCTGGGGTCGTCGGGATCAATGGCGTTTGGGAAATAGTGCGAAAAGACGACCTCGAGAAGGTCGTGCTCACGCAAGAGAACATCTACAGGGAGAAGGCTTATAGGAACCCAGATCAGACAGGAAATTACCGGTGCTAGAGGGGCAGGGATGGGGGCCGGTGATGTTGGGAGGAGTGCTTCGAATAAACGAAACAAGGGAGGCAGGATACTGGAATAAGGTGAGTGTGTTATCTCGCGAGCACCGAAACACGCACGGATCCAGTTTGGAGCTCCAATTATCGCTGACGCCGTCTGGCTGAGTGACAGTATCTAAAGACTTGGGATAATGGACGAGGATGTTGTTTGTGAACTTGAGGGCCTCCGCGAGGGCTTCTGGGGCCCGTTGAATCCCAGAGAGTAAGCTCGCGAGAAGGAAGTCCAGCTTTCCGGGAATGATATCGACGAATTTGGTCCCATGCCGTTTTTTCTCGACGAGAGAAGTGATGAACGTGGAGGGGTCGACCGTCGAGCAGAAGAGGATACGCGACAACACAAATATTTGATCAGGTTCGGTAGAATTCTAAAATCCAACAAGTACAATGGAGAGGAGATGGTCAAAATAACACACCTCAAACCAAGAAATACACATTTCCCCTCCGTTTACTTGTTCGCTGATAAATTCTGAGCGGGCGCGCTCAGCCAATAGCAGAGTATTTGCGATGCACCGCAACGCGTCCTTCGGTGCCTTTGGGTCATCCTTGAGAGAAGCAACGAGCTCAAGCAGGGTGGTGAGATTAGACGCAGTGCCAAGGACCTCCGCACCAGCTGGAGCTTGGCCCAAGGTCTTAAGAGCTAACAGAGCAAGGGCATTATCTGAACACCATTGACTGAATAATGAGACTCGTCTCGTCGAAAGAAGGGTCATGAGCAACCTGTTGTCGATATTCGGCCCCCGCTTCCGAGCGACTTGAGGTCTTTCAGGATCGACGCGATGAGCTCAGAGCGTGAGGTCTCGTCAAAGGAGGCCCCCGCTGTGGCCGCGGCTCAGTGAACCACTTGATAAACAGGCGACTTGGTTAAGCACTGTACCCTTTACAATGCCTTCGAGAACGGTCTGTACGGTTGCGGAAGATGCGGCCTGGTACTGCTGCAGCAGAGTAGTCATGACAGAAAGACTCGGAGCTGGAAGGGGTTGCTGGATCAATGTGGTTCAAGTTCAAGCGGCCTCGGAAGCACGAGTGCGAGCAACATTCAGAAGAGGCGCGCAACGCGTCAGAAGGCGTCGGAATTTGCCGAGATGGACAACTTAGATGCTTCTTTGCAAAAATTCCTTTAAGTTATTGTAATTCGCGACGACGAACGAAATCTTATAATAATGATCTCCGCGTGCACTGTGGCCGCGATAAAATTAATCTAGAAGTGCGAACGAGCCCACAAAGTCTTCCAAAGGACACTCGGCACCAGAATAGCCCTGTCTGCAGCTAGCAAATCGCGAGCATGCCATAGCGCCGAGGCAACTTCATCATCCTGGTCGCAAATTTCAGTTTTGGCTCGGACCTCGGTCGGAAATTGCACATATTACCTGTGTCGCAGCAGATACCAGTTTGAGTTCGAACCAACGGAAGAAACGTCCAGTGTCTTTCGTTTCGCCTTTCATGGGTTGGCAGCTTGATATCCCGTAGTCTAGCGACGATTTGAGCAAATGCATCGAAGGAAGCAAGGCTTTCTTACCATGCAATCTGGTGGCGTCCCTACACAAACGGAAGCCAGTGAGATACGGACGGAGTCAAGTCACCATTTCTGCTTACCATAAGCCGTGTGTGTTTGCGGCGTTTTTCTTGAAATAGCGGGCAGAAAAGTCTTTGGGAAGATCACCTGAATCAGGATTGATGGAACGTAGGAGAGGATCAAGTGCCAGGCCATTCAGGATTGTCTTCGCGAAGCCTTGGCTGGAGAAATAGATAAGTCGGAAATAAAATGCGAAGAGACTGATATTCACCCATGCACAGGATTCAGCTGGAGATTTGCGTCACCGATGGCGATGAAATTAGAAGGCAGCGCACTGGCTGGTAACCGATGGTACTGAATATATGATTGGGTTGCTGTGTGTCTGTTTGAGCGATTTCCTCTGACCAAGAAACGCACAACACGCACGGATTTTGATATTATCAAAGGACGGATTTCCTTTCTCGCATAGAATAGCTGCAGTTTCGAGAACCCACGACGGAATTGGGGCGTGGCCTCGAAACTGCAACAAAAATGGCACAACTTCGGAAGCGACTTCTGGTAAGGCACCGTCGTCGTCGCCATTATTACCGACAAGGATTAGCACTGTTTGATGAAAAATCTGGATCAGAATACCGCCAAGTTGGAACAAAAGAAGTCCTCATACTAGTATTGTTGTCGGTTTTGACAAGACCGACCAAGGAAGACCCGAGGTCGAAATGCGAGACATTAGAATATACCATTCCGGCGTTGAGCGGAATTTCAGGTATGGGGAGTGTGGCTTGGAGCTCTGGAGGTACGGCGAAACACATGGTGACGTAGCGTAAGTTGCTGTTATATGAGCAGCGAATATCTTCAGGAAGGGAAAAGCCAGCGCTCTTGAGCCACTTTAGACCTGCTTGAGTCGTCCCAGTGCAATCTCCGAGTAGGATGAGTTTGTGATTGGAAAATATTAAAGACTCACCTGCGACTAGTGCAACATCGTTGAGATGCATCTGCGTTCCATCAGGCTTGCGAACTATCACACTCTGAATGGAACTCATGTCGCCCGACGCCTCGAGACCGCGAACGGTACCAGCCAACACCGTGATCTTCGCGCCTGTTGGGTGTTGCATGAGCAGGGTATGCAAGACCCTTTGCGCCGTAGATCGCCGGGTGACGATCGTGTCCGGAAAACAGCCCTGCGGGTAGTCTTGGTAGGGACTGGGAAGTGCGAGTCCGGAGTAGTGCGGTTGCGGATCAGCAGGGGCCATCCTGTCGTCAGCTATTTGGGGCAGGCGCGCGGGGTTCTGTGTTACTCACCGAACACCGGCAACCTGAAATTCCTCGTCAAAATTGGGCCAGAGCCGTCTTGCACCGGAGAGAAAAAGACTGAGGAAAACTGAGACGGAGGAAGCAATGAATTCATGCGTGAACCACCAGAAAAGAGTGGAAACCCACAATGAGCGGCGTTGTATTGCATGATTCGGGTTTTCTTTTCATTTTCAATTTCTGGGTCGATAAGGATCACTCGCTCGAAATGGTCAGCTAATATGCGAGCAGTAACAGTTCCTGCAATGCTTTCGGCCAATAATATGAGGATAACGTAGAAAAAAAAGAGAGATGGGTGTACCTCCCGCCACAAACAATAGCGGTCCCCGGGAGCATCTTGTTTCGCGGCTGGCCTAGAGTATCTAGCTCTTTAATCCACGGCGCCTTAGATTGAGAGAATTTTTGCCAGACAATAATGCCTGAGGACAGTAAAACGAAGGCAGCAGTCGCAGGCCAAATCGGAACGCCCATGGCAAGCTATGAAACAGCCCGACTGAAGCGCATTTTATGTAGATGCTTTATCCTCTTCGGTACCTGAATTTATTTCGGCGGGGAGTCCATAGTCTCCTGGATTGCTAGTGTTTTGCCAGCCGAGAAGGGAAGCGAAGAAGACAGTTTAGTGTCATCGGCGGGTCGATCTTCGGGCCCGCGGTACCCAGCACGATGGGGGACTTCTAGATCCTTCTGATGTCTTATTCGTCGCTCTTCGCGCCCGCCCGCAGTGCGCTTCGATTCCGGAATGGAGGCGGACCTGACACCGCCGCGGATGGTGCCCGACGAGTTCGCGCAGCCCGAGTTTGACGGGTACACTATTGATTATGTCGAGTGTCCGGAGGGGTTGCGATGGTATTCGAAGAAGGAGCTGAATACGCATCGGTGGGGGGTTTTGGTTTTCCTCCGCTTGTTTCTGCATCTCGAGTTTTTTTGGATTGAACTTGAAGATTTTCGCGAGGGATAGGCTCGCTCCGCGGCGTCCGGGACCGGTGCCACAGGCACGATCGACGCGGTGGGTCGCCCAGGGTGACCGGGCGACCACGAATTTCGTCAAGAAGGACACGGTGCAGTATGCACCCCCAAGTATAGGGCAAGCGCGAGTTGTTCTCGTGACTCGTCGGCGGATCCGTTCCCGCAGGCAAGGATCATTTTCTTGATTGCTGATCTATTCGTCAAGGTCTTTGAAATCCTTCTTACGCCATTTTTCGTGGTGCTGCGCTGACTATACTGCAATGGTGAGCTTCGTTTTCTTTAGCTTCAACCTTCCTGACTATTTTCCACTTGACTAACCTTTTCTTGCTTTTCAGACTCTTTGTTATGCTAGGGCCGCAGCAGTCATTCCCACCTGGCATTCATTTCCCTGACTTGGGCTTTGACCGGGACTGTGGGTCGATGTCGGGTTCAAATGAAACGCTAGTACGTGCTTGTTTCCTCTTTATTTCGACTTCACTGATCTTTTTTCTTTGTAGACCTTGTGTAAACCCTCACTTGCTCTGTCACAGCATCGGGTTGTGCTGGCCTTTGGTTTTCATTTTACTGACTTCGTCGTTGGGCTACTGAATCGAACGAATAGTGTGATTAATTTTGTCTTCATCTTCAACTTGACGGAGCTTCTTTGTTCTGCTGCTGCCGCATTTCTTACCACTCGGTAATTTTGTATTTCAGTTTCTGCTTAACACACCTACCAGCTCTTCATTCAGCTCAATGAATCGCGCGATTGGTTGAATTATAGGTTACATGGTTGACTTGCCTTCATTTTCAACCTGACTTGTCTCTTTTTGTGTTGTGCAGCTTCAGTTACGCTACAGCTAGCACCCACGAAGTCATGGTCTTCAGTTTCAAGTTCACTTACTCATTTGTTCAAGCTTTCGATAGCGCGACTGGTGTGGTTGAATATTTTGGTTGAACTATAAGTGAGTTCTTCACTTGTTTCCATTTCACCCCTCGCTGACCTTGGCTTTCTGGTAGCCTACCAGAACCTTGATTCGCATCCTGTACGTCTCTCTGAACTTGTCCAACGCGCCCACTTCATTTTGGGACAGGGTTTCGACTTTCCAGGAAACCGGCCATACATCGGTGAAGGAAGGATGTCTGTATGATAATGTTTTATGGTATGTCTCAACATTAACATCGTTTCATTCAGTTCCCATTGAACTGGCTGGCTATCTTGACTTGAATCAAGGTATGCCTCGATTGAACCCGCTTTAATTAACACTGACCTGTTTTTCAAATTATTTACTCGCCGGATGCTTGAGTGCCAGATGGGGCTTCGGATTGTATGCCACGATTTTGTGTTGCCTTGGCTTGAACTTACCTTTCGCTTATGCTTTTAGGTTAGCTTGAATAGTCTGTGCGTCAAGTCTAATTCAACTGCTTAGCTTGACGCTTCAAGTGTTGAATACTCAGTTCCAGGGCGCGGACATGTATACTTTGAAGTCAGGTACGTATTGTTCGATTTCTGGCCCATTTGCACTATGCTGACTCGACTCACTTGACCTCGGCACTCTACGGTGTATTTATGATTCGTTCACTTCATAATGCCCTGTGTACCATATATTCTGATCTTGACACTTCCTCTTGAGCCCAAGCTGTTGAAGACTACGTACGGTTTATTCAGCAGTGATTTATTGCGTCACTTCTTTCACCGTTGACGTTCAAGTCGAACTTTCTTTCAGAACAGGACACTGCTACCCATTTGTTTGTAGTCAGGATACTGAGCCGGTGCTAATATGAACTGAGGTATGTGTGTTTTAATTTTGGGTGCGTGACCCACATTCGCGCAGCGCGTCAAACTAGAAGGACGTCGGAATTTGCCGAGATGGACGATGATTATTTGCAAAAATTCCTTGCCTAAGTCTTTATTGTAATTCGCGACGACGAACGAAATCTTATAATAATGATCTCCGCGCGGACTGTGGCCGCGATAAAATTAATCTAGAAGCGCGAACGAGCCCACAAAGTCTTCCAAAGGACAGTAGGCGCCAGGATAGCCCTGTCTGCAGCTAGCAAGTGGCGAGCATGCCATAGCGCCGAGGCAACTTCATCATCCTGGTCGCAAATTTCAGTTTTGGCTCGATATCGGACCTCGGTCGGAAATTGCACATACGTGTGTCGCAGCAGAGACGAGTTTGAGTTCGAACCAACGGAAAAAACGTCCAGTGTCTTTTGTTTCGCCTTTCATGGGCTGGCAGCTTGATGTTCCGTAGTCTAGCGACGATTTGAGCAAATGCATCGCGGAAGGAAGCAAGTCTTTCTCTTACCATGCAATCTGGTGGCATCCCTACACAAACGGAAGCCAGTGAGATACGGGCGGAGTCAAATCACCATTTCTGCTCACCACAAGCCGTGTGTATGTGCGGCGTTTTTCTTGAAATAGCGGGCGGAAAAGTCTCTGGGGAGGTTACCTGGATCAGGATTGATGGAACGTAGGAGAGGATCAAGTGCCAGGCCATTCAGGATTGTCTTCACGAAGCCTTGGCTGGAGAAATTGATTAGCAATAAACGAAATATAACAGAGAACGAGATTCACCCGTGGATGGGATTCAGCTGGAGGTTTGCATCCCCGATGGCAATGAAATTAGAGGGCAGCGTACTGGCTGTTAGCCGATGGTACTGAATATATGATTGGGTTGCTGGGTGTCTGTTTGAGCGATTTCCTATGACCAAGAAACGCACAACACGCACGGATTTTGATATTATCAAAGGACGGATTTCCTTTCTCGCATAGAATAGCTACAGTTTCGAGAACCCACGACGGAATTGGGGCGTGGCCTCGAAACTGCAACAAAAATGGCACAACTTCGGAAGCGACTTCTGGTAAGGCACCGTCGTCGTCGCCACTATTACCGAAGAGGATTTGCACTGTTTAATGAAAAATCTGGATCAGACTACCGCTAAGTTGGAACAAAAGAAGTCCTCGTACTAGTATTGTTGTCGGTTTTGACAAGACCGACCAAGGAAGACCCGAGGTCGAAATGCGGGGCATTAGAATATACCACTCCGGCATTGAGCGGAATTTCAGGTATGGGGAGTATGGCTTGGAGCTCTGGAGGTACGGCGAAACACAGGGTTACGTAGCGTAAGTTACCGTTATATGAGCAGCGAATATCTTCAGGAAGGGAAAAGCCAGCGCTCTTGAGCCACTTTAGACCTGCTTGAGTCGTCCCAGTGCAATCTCCAAGGTAGGATGAGTTTGTGATTGCCAATCACAAAATATTAAAGAAGACTCACCTGCGACTAGTGCAACATCGTTAAGATGCATCTGCGTTCCATCAGGCTTGCGAACTATCACACTCTGAATGGAACTCATGTCGCCCGACGCCTCGAGACCGCGAACGGTACCAGCCAACACCGTGATCTTCGCGCCTGTTGGGTGTTGCATGAGCAGGGTATGCAAGACCCTTTGCGCCGTAGATCGCCGGGTGACGATCGTGTCCGGGAAACAGCCCTGCGGGTAGTCTTGGTAGGGACTGGGAACCGCAAGTCCGGAGTAGTGCAGTTGCGGATCAGCAGGGGCCATGCTGTCGCCAGTTACTTGGGGCATGTGCGCGAGTTTGTGCATTACTTACCGACCACCAGCAGCCTGGAAGACGTCGTCAAAATTGGGCCAGAGCCGTCTTGCGCCGGTGATGAAAAGACTGAGGAAAACTGAGGCGGGGGAAGCAATGAATTCATGCGTGGGCCACCAGAAAAGAGTAAAAACTTACAATGAGCGGCGTTGTATTGCATGATTCGGGTTTTCTTTTCATTTTCAATTTCTGGGTCGATCAGGATCACTCGGTCGAAATGGTCAGCTAATATGCGAGCAGTAACAGTTCCTGCGATGCTTTCGGCCAATGATATGAGGATAACGTAGAAAAAAAGAGAGATGGGTGTACCTCCCGCCACAAACAACAGCGGTCCCCGGGAGCTTCTTGTTTCGCGGCTGGCCTAGAGTATCTAGCTCTTTAATCCACGGCGCCTTAGATTGGCAGAATTTTTGCCACCAGACAATACCCGAGGTTAGTAAAACGAAGGCAGCAGTCGCAGGCCAAATCGGAACGCCCATGGCAAGAGAGGGGAAAAGACAGAGAAAAGACAGTTAAGAACCGGGCGCCCAGGCCCGCAGAGTATTTTATTGGGGGAGCGAAGCGAGCCCATTTTGTAAGCTGACCACTCAAAACCGATGGCTGTGCAATGCACGTTTGATCGTTGTTCGTGTTTGGTATTTGCCCCGTGACATTCAATTAGGATTTAACACGTTCCCCCATTCTGTAGCCGGGCACCGGCATACAAAACATATTATTATACCCTGCTCCATAGATTTGTTCCCGCGGCGCGTGGAATTCCGAGCTTGACGAGAACACTTCAACTCCAAATTGAAGGCCGGAACGCTCCATTGGTATAGAGGCTAAGCGTGGGTTTCATCAAAAAACCCGCGCTCATCTACAGGCATCGATGTGGGCCCGCGGTGGCGGCGATTAGCACACCGGCAAAACCGAATATTCAGCTCAGCTGATTGTCACCGGAAAAGATCGTTTTCGGCAACTTATTCAGCTTGAGGCATTTTCGCCATTGGTTCGGAAAATGCCGAGCCAATGGCAAAAATGCCGCCAGCTGAACATGTTGCTGAAAATAGTGTTTTCAGGTGACGGTTAGGCAGCATTATCCGAGCTGAATATTCATACTCGATAATCGTGGGTCTTCTTTGGGATGACCAAGATAAACGTCCCAACGTCAGAATACCCCAGGACGCGCAAGTCGAAGTACGAGTCGAAAGAGAGGACTTCCTTTTGAGGACAAATTCTGTCTGATCTCTCAAAACGAGCGTGGGTACAAGGGAAAACGATTGGCTTCAAACAACGGGCTTCACATCTCAATACTCTGCCCGGGCAGAAAAAAACGAGAACCTAAATCTAGCCAAACGTAAGTTATCTATGGGGGCAACGGATCATTCTATTTGGGAGTTTTATACCCGCCGGTGGAAAGTCCATTGGTGGACACCACTGGCCACTGGTTTACGTTGTTCGGCAATGGCCCGTTACGACCCCTCCGGGGATCTCCGTCGGACTTCTTCGGCTTTCACCCCTTTCTGCTCATCTGAGTCATCTCTGCCCCCCCTGGCCTCCACCGGATTCCACTGAAGTCCATTGTACTTCGCTTTTGTCTCTGTGCCTGTTTCAGATTCATCTGGGTATGTGCGGCGACAATCCTTATGGGCCCCTGGCAGTATTCTCCGTTATCAACACTTCATACCCCGGGACTAAGTGCATCAGATTCCGGCCTCAAAATTGATTCTTTTGCTTTATTTCAGGCGGCCAGGTATACTGGGAGAGAATACTCATCCAGTGCCAACAGCTCCATCAGTATCTGCGTGCTTTGTTTGGGCGGTTGCGAGATTTGGTTACATTAAGCATCGGGAATTTTCTCATCCAAGTCAGGGCCGTACTTGAATCAAGGGCTGCAATGAATCCCAGTGTAAACCCTTGGGGAACACTGGCCGCTGCTGGAGTACTTACCCCGACCAGAATTCTCCGAAATATGTATAACATCTGCTGGTACCAACTAGTTTTTGACATCCAATACCCCCACTCACTTTTTTGGGGGCAGAATTGAATCAGAATAATTGTGGTACAGCCGTATTTTCTCTGAGAGATGAAGGGTATCCACCTATTCAAGATTAGACCATTATATTTTCTTAGTGAGCCATCCCCCGAATACTTTGGCAACAAACACTAAGGATTTTGTGCAGAAGTGGAATTACAGGGCTGGAATCTGTTTTTCATTACACCTTCTAATTAATAGGCAGAAGTGATCTTTCATTCATCATGAAACTCCCTAAAACAGGCCAAGTATTCAATGGCTCCCACTGGAGTACATTTGATAACCACTGTAGTCCATTACTGGTGGGTGGACTCCAATGGAGCACAAGACGTCCGAGGGTCCATTGGACACCATTAAGGCTGAGGGAATTGCACTGTCCATTGTATCTCACTGGTGGCCACCAGAGGGACAGAACCAATGGGACATAGTGGTATCCATTGGATATCAATGGCGAATCGGGCAATTGATGGAGATTGGTGAAGGTTCCGAGGTGGGTTCCCAATGTACTCCACCAGGTTTCAGTGGGGGCCAATTAGCAGTCACTCAGACCCACTGTAGTCCACCGGAGTGGCTTGTGGGTGTAGCCGATGCCGATCACTGCCGATCGATGCCGTTTCCACTGCCGGGTATATTACTGCTATTTGGCTATCTGATTCCATCAGCGTGTTATTTGGAAGCCCGGTTGTTCGGGGTTTCCTCATTGATCCGACGGGCGCCCGGCATTTCATCGGCAGACACGGATCATTATTCGCGCCAAGCGAATTCAGGCGACGCCGCGACAGTTTGTTCTGAGTTCCTTCCATCGTTTGAAGGCTTCGCAATTAACAAAAACAGAGTCAGTTGGTGAATTGCTTGAAGACATTGTGTATAGCGCTTCCTACGCCTTCATCAGCGTCACACTCTTATGCCCAATCTGATCATGATAATGCACAATGGTTCTGATAGCCACAAATTTCTCGCTTATATTTCAGCCTTTCCTTCCGGATGTTTTTGTAGGAGGAATCCGTACATGTAGTCTATAATTGCGCAAAATCTCTAAGGGATAGCGATAGCGCAAGTGGAAGCCATTGAGAAAGCTTTGCCGTTCATGAAGGTTTTTTTTGATTGTAAAATGGTTATCAATCTTCTGGGCTTCCAATTGGCCCAACGGGCTTTCCTGTACGATGATAGCCGACTCATGCCGGGGCTTCCAGTTAGACACTTTCTGGGAGTTTTCGGCTGCCGGGGTTCTTCGTTGAAAGCCGGGTTTCCGAATAGAATAATAGGGTGCTTCTTTGAGCCCAACTTTTGCCTCAACTCCAACCTCAACTTCGCCTCAACTCGGGGCAAGTTGGGGCACAAGTTGAGGCTTTAATTGTGAAATCTGAGCGCAACTCTGGTCTCTTGCAATTGGGGTTTCTCCATGGCATGATGGGGTTTGAATCTTTTGAATATGTTTCAGGAAATCTGCCCATGCCAGGTTGTTTTTGCCGACCCGAGAGGCCATTCACCGGGGACCGTGGAAAAAAGGAAAGGCGAGGCGAACGCAGGTGTCCGTAAAATTGCCGTTGCCGTTGTTTTCGACGGGTACGCAGAAAAATGAAGGGTGCGCCGAGGTTGGAGGTGGAGGGCTCTAGATTGCAGACAGTACCTCACTTATTTTTGCTACCGCCGTTCTATTCTCCTCTTCTGATCCAACTGTGATTCTTAAACACCCCTCACATCCAGGCTCACCGCCGCGATACCGTACAACCACTCCATTCTCTTCGGCCAAAGAACGATATAGACGCTGTGCGCGCGTGTTGTCTGGCTTTCCATCCGCCCCGAGGATGGGCACGACTAGGAAATTGGCGTCGTTTCCGCCAATGGCATGGCCCACGCCCAACGAAGCAAGCGCAGTGAGGTCGGCGAGGAGCCTCTCGCGTGACGCAACGAGGGTTGAGATTTTGCTGCGCATTTGAGTCACTGACGCAGGGGCAAGCGCCGATAAGGCAATGTGCGCGGTAGGCGTGGAGATATTGTAAGGTGCTTTAGTATTGGTAAGGACTTGAATGAGCGGTGGTTGCGCGAGTGCGACACCTAATCTGAGCAGCCGTTTATTAGACGGCCTTCGAAAGAGCGAAAAATATTTATTTACCTGACCCCAGCGAGTCCAAAACTCTTGCTGAGAGTTTGCATTACGACTAGGTTGCCATACTCCTTGACAAGAGAGACCGCACTGGCGTCGTCGGAGGCAAAATCGATGTAGGCCTCATCAACCACGACGATACCCTTGAAATTGGGGTAGTCCAGGATAGCACAGATGGTGCTCAAGGGTATCAGCGTCCCAGTTGGATTACCTGGTGAGCAGAGAAATATGAGTTTGATTGACGGATCAGCGTCTACGGCATTTTTAATCTACACGTTGGGTTAGTCAACCCATTAATGGGCGTGCGGGAGCAATCTGACCTCCGACACGCGAACGCTAAAGCGTCCACTTTCTCCACTCTCTCCGGCAGCACCACCCAGCTCCAAAGGACACTTGACCACTTCAATGTCGTTGATCTGGGCGCATACGCTGTACATCCCGTACGTCGGAGGTGTAGTCAAGATTTTATCCTTTCCGGGAGCAACACAGACACGCATGAGAAGGTCGATAATTTCATCCGAACCCACACCAAGAAAAATGTGATCGGCGCCTGGGAGTGAACGAAGAGACGCGATGCATTCCTTAATCGTGTTTTGGGCCGGGTCAGGGTAGCGGTGGAGATCCAAATCGAACACGGAGTCGTGTTCGCCTCCTGAACGCGTTATCGAGTGTCCTAGCGCGTTTTCATTGGCGTCCAACAGAATCCCATCTTGGTAGTCATCTCGGGCACATCGATATGGATGAAGCGCGAGTATGTTGGGGCGGATGACTTTAAGAATATCAAAGTGCGATGGGCCTATCGTCGACGCGGAGGCTGCGAGACCATGGATGGACATGGCTGGTGAATGGTGGAACCTTTGAGAGAACCGAGTCAAGAAATTATAGCCGATTGTATCCGATGATCGATTCGGGATCTGGTGATCGGCCGAACCCCCGATTCCGTTTGAATTCATTGTCCTGTTCTCAACCTGTACGCAGAAAAATGAAGGGAGCGGCGAGGTCGGAGGTGGAGACGGAGGGAAAACGGGACCGAGCCAGAGAGTTGATGGTGCCAGAAACCAGGAGTCCGAGTGGAGTGGTGTGGAACGTGCGGCGACGATGCAGAGAGAAATTCCAAATGATAGTTTAGCGCCTGAAAGCCACGAGGACCAGATCTGTGGCGGCGCCTGTCCAGTAGTGGCGTCTGACTTGCGGACTCTTTCCAGAGATATTGACGGCATCCAGACAGCAACTTAAACTTCAACAATGGTGGACGCATCGTCAGCAAATCAGCCCTTTAAGCATGCACCTAGCAGCATAGACGACTTGTACTGAGATTTCTCAGTATGTCAAATGTACTAGCATCGGAGGAAGTGCTGCGCCCATGCCTGGTCACGGATCACGACGCACGTTCACTGCGCGTTGGCACGCCGTTTCCTTGTGTTCCAGTGAGCGCTTCTGAAGCATCTCATGCTAATTCTGGACTGGGGCCTAGTGTATTCAAAAGGCCCTCCGGGCACCCCTGGTACCGCCTGAAAGACGTTGGCCACGCTGACAGGCTAGACACTTGGGTTCTGATTTTTTATTGATTAAATATTCCGCGCGCCAGAGCGCGCCCAAAGTTCGCTAGGTCGCACGCACGAGACGTGGCCAGATGATGGCGAGTTTTCAGCTGGATGACCACCTCCAGTTGACCTTCGAGAGTTCACTCGAGAATTTTTGTTGGGCTGGAGGAAAACTATGAGGCCAGGAATCAGAGGCCCGAGGGCCGAAATAGCCGGAGTGAGATGTCCAAAAAAGGCGAAGCCGTCCATAAAAGGAGCGAGTGACGCGTTTAGAATGGGTAACCGGAAAATAGACCTGGACCTAAGTCGGTACCTGGAACATATCCTTTCAAGGACGCAAAATTCATTGAGAGCAGGGCATCGTACCAACAATGACTCATGAGCGAAGGCACACCGCGCGCTAGCAGGAGGTCGATCGTTGAGCTTGGGCTACATTCCACTTTTCCACCTTGAGCCCTGAGCCTGAGGCTTGAAGCCTGAAGCGTCTGAGGGATTCTAGTAAGTATCTGTAAGTACAAGTAAGTATGTAAATGATCGAGCAACCCGCGTCGCTCAAAAGGCGTCGTCGCGGTTGCAGGAGTAGGATACGTCACCTTCACTTCCGCTAGCGTTCCTCGCCGTTTCCTTGTGTGTTCCAATGGACGCTTCTGAAGTGTCTCATGTTATACGTCTCTTTCAAGAACACAAAATGTTTACAGAGCAGGGCATCGGTACCAATAAATAACTCTTGAGTAATGGCACGTCGGGCGCTAGCCTCAGGAGGTCGATCGTTAATCTTGGGCTACATTATGGCCTTTTTGGTGACGACTATAGTTTGGAAAAGGTTCCATAGCGGTGGAATCGGAGGTTCCGAGTCGTAGACTGGCTCATGGTTGCACAGGGTTCCGCTCAACGCATCAGCAAAATCTGGGTCCGTTTGTAGCGAGGGTCCCAGAACTACAACAGAGCACTACGTGATTGGCGTTACCAAGGCGTTACTACGTAGCTCTCGCTACGTAACGTGGGACCCTCGCACCCAGATGTGGGAAGTCTACTAGCCAGCTTCTGGGGCAAGCTGAACCGCACGGCTAGATACAGAACCAAGTTCGCGGTTGCGGCGACAATAATGGAGACCTTTGAACGGTTGGAGGATCCTGGAAGTTTGGAATGCGTGCAAGCAAGGTGCAAGACTCTGAAGGAGTACAGTTGCCAATGATGTCACTTTACGGACAGTTCTCCGTTGGATCTTCGCCGCAGCAGCACTCAGAGGGAGAAGTTCCGTCCTTCTTCCCAAAACCCTGACCTTACTCCGAAATCTCACGCTTCTTGAAGGTCTGGTTGAAACGGAAGGACTCCTTAGCTGTAGGTATTCGCTCGCCAATCCCCACTTGTGCTTGTTAACCGCTTTCCTTGCAGATTATTGACCTGACCTCGATGTATGCTCGGAATCTAGATTTTTCGTTTTTCCGAAAGATTAGAGTCATCTAGCTTTTCCCAGCAACGCTCTGCACGCATTTTCATTGTCCCGAATTGATAGGAATCTTTGACGCCACCGTGCTGAAAACACTCCGCACGCCTCCCCAGTCCACGCAGTTCATCGTCTAGGAAAGCACGTCAGGTCAAGGAATATCCCGACGAAGGTCGAAAAGAATCGATCTACTCTGTCTGTCGGAGACTATGGACTACCAAATCTGCTCAGGGTTTGCGGCGCAGCGAGAAAACTCCTCTGTGCTTGACAACAACTGTAGGACTCGTTGGCTCTTTCTTCAGATCTGTATGCTCGATGGGGCATTGACGACATAGGCTGCAGTGCTCTCTTGCGAATATGAAACCCAATTTGGAAGGCTGTATTGTCCAGTGCAGTACTGCTCGATCTCGTCAATATACCGATAAGCGCTCGAGCGCCATGAAACCTCATGCTGAATGGCTTATAATACAGGAGTGTTGAGAGATTGATCGGCGCAAACTACCTGTGCTTCCCTTCTGGTAGCTTTTCACCTTGAGCACGGTAAGCTTTTGTGTTTCGCTATGCCCTCATAGCGTTCATTCACTTCTGTCTCTACGCAGCGACTGCAATGGCGGCACCAGAGCCTTCCGAGACGATTGACGAAACACATACCACTACCACACGGACTTTGACATGCGACGATGACGAGATTGAACACTTGGAGGAGCTCCAGGATGCGACCACAAACATGCTGCCACAGACACATTCCAGGCTGGAAAGCTTCTATGAGGTATTCCTCGCAGAGCTCAACGGCCTGAAGAAACAGATCATCGACCGGGATGTTCGGATCGCAAAGTTGCTGTCGCTTCGGATGCGGTTTCGCGAAGAGGTCGAGAAACACCAGCGCACCCATAGAAAATATGAAAAAGATATCGCCGATTACGAGCAACAGATTGCCAAACAGAAGGAGGATAGCGGCGCTGCGCATCAGGAGGCGCTGCGCGCACTCGAAGCTTCTCTCGGCGAGAAAATCAGCCGTTTGACGAAGGAACGGGACGAACAACGGAAAAGGCTGGAGGAGATCACCACTACTCTTCTTCAGGAGCAGGCGGACCTTCGAGACCTTCGAGACGAACTGGCCGAGAAGGAGAAGACCATCAAGAGCCTCCACGAGAAAGCTGAGCAGACCCAGGTTGCGCATCATTCGGAGATCGAAGCGCTGAAGGACACTGTCGCTCAGCGGACCGCGCAGATCTCTGCATTGCTAGCGGAGATTGAGCAGGAGAGGCTCAAGCGGCAGGAGGCGGAGGACAATTTCGCCGTCCGCTGGCGCGCGCTCGAGACTGAGCTGGAGCGGAAGAGCACTGCGTACCAGAAACAGGCGGCAGACGCAGAGAGCAGGCATCAGGCGGAGTTAGAGGCTCGCGACTTAGAACTGGCGGCTGAACGATTGCATTTCGAGGAGCATGTGCGCGATCTGGAACGCCGACTTGAAGCGGAGGCGACACGGTCTCGCGACGAGCTGACACGATCTCGCGACGAGCTCAAGACGGTAAAGAAAGAGCTGCGCGACCGGGACGAGGACATCGAGTCCCAGCGAGTTGCAATGGAGCATATTGAGGCTTCATTCCGCACCCGGATCTCTGAAGCGGACACCAAATTCCAGCAGGAGATTTTGACGATCCAGGATCGTCTGCGCCGAGAGCAGAGCGACAAAGCGAGCCTGCGGTCCGACAACGAAGACTTGCGGTCAAAGAACAACCGCTTGTCGTCTGACGCTATGCACGTTACTCAAGAGCTTTCCAATGCCGTCGCGAAGTACCAGGAGGAGCACAAGCTTCGCACCGAGCGGGAGGCAACGATTGAGGCGATGCGCGCAGATGCAGAGCGCGCAGAGCGCGCACAGGACGCATTGCGCACGAAGAACGCGGAGCTTCAATCTGAGCTCTCTTTGTCATTGAAGAAGATCGAAAACCTACAGGAGCGATTGCAGACAGTGCAAGCCGCGGCGGAGAAGAGCGAGAGGGACTCTGGCGAACGGATTCGGGTGCTGGAGAGCGACCTTACTTCAGCGCACAGGGAGCTCGAATCCGCTCGGGACAAGCTTACCCGGTTGTCGAGGACCTCGCAGGCGGAGATTGAGAGGCTGCAGGATGAAATCCGAGAACTGCAGACTCAGCTCGAGGCGGTACGGTCTGACTCGTCGCTCAGCAACACGGCTTCTCGCAAGGAGATTGAATCTCTTCGCAGCCAGATCGCGTCCTTGCAAGAAGATCTCAGGCGGTCGCGTGCGGACGCAGATACATCTGCCGCGGAAATCCAGAGGCTTCGTGCCCAGCTCGCCAAATCGCAGGAGCAATTCCAGGACGCGGCCAAGCGGATGGTCACGGACATCGAGTTCAAGTTCCAGGAGAGGCTGCAGAACAGCCGCGCCGAGATTAAGCAGCTGGTGACGGTCATCATGGAGCGCGACATGCTGATCGTGCGTATGCGGGAGGAGATCATCCGCATCACCAAGGACACCAAGACGCAGATCATCCGTATTGAGAACCGTCATCGCGAAGAGGAGCAGACGTTCTACAGGCGCCTCGAGGAGAAGGATGAGACAATTGCGGCGCTGGAGAGGG
>WIQG01000882.1:0-23033 GCA_014925785.1 Mycena galopus ATCC 62051 | reverse complement strand
TGTGGTTACTCGCGAACACCGCAGGTAAGAAGGAAGACGTACCTGTTCCGTGCACGGGCGGGCTCACTCTGAGCGCTTCGCGTACAACTGCGTCAAGGTAGGGTAAGGCATCGATCGTGTCGGCCTGCATCACTGAAGACGAGGTGGATGACACAGAGCAGGTGCTGTTGCGCTTCGAGGAGGTTTCAGCGTCCGGCGCCGGAGCTGAGATGATCTCCGCGCGGAGCCGATTCTGGACTTCGGGATATTGAGAAAGAATGTGGAGGCACCATGTATGGCGAGAGCGGTCGAGTCCGACCCCGCGAAAAGGAACGATGATAGTTGGTCGAGAAGGTCTGTGTCTGACAAGCGGTTGGAAGGTTCGCTGGATAAATTGGATTCACTGCAGGACAATTGAGAATGGGGTTTGTGAAAAGATGGGCAAAAACGTACTGAGAAGACTGAGGATATCCTTCTCGTCAGGTTTCTCCGTCAGGCAAGTCTCCCTCTTAGCCTTGATGAGTTCGGTCCCACAGTCGCGGATGGTCTTCAAGCATTGCTGGGTGATTTTGTCATCCCGGTCCGGCTGTCGAAAAGAGTCAAGATCTGCGCGGTTTGGATTTCACGTTGAACTGACCCATATTTTTTCGACGATGGGCAAATAAAGCTGCTTCAAAACGCGGACATGCCCAGCCTTGTCTGATATGTTGAACATGCGGCGGTAAGCTGAATAGACTATTCCCTGGAATTAGCAGGGCAATCGCGACCTGGAAACAATAAATACCCTGTTCCGACTCGTCATGCAGAGCATTGAAATGGTAGTCAAAGCCCGCGAGGCCGAAGATATCGAAAGCGGTCCTTGAAAATCCAGTGCCCAACGTCAAACGTCGCCGAACTAGAGCCGGTGCCCGAAACGAGAACGTCCCAACGATCGCGGAGCTCTTCCGCTTTTTGGATGAATATGGGGGTCATAGCCCTGACTGCTTGGGCCGTGAACGCTGGCCCAATAAGCTTGCGCTGCTCGAGTTGGAATCAAAAGCTTCAGGAGAGGAGTTAGAGACTCACAATGGCCTTGTGCTCGGCACCTTCCATGTTGAAGACTCCTGAAATGACGATAAATGTATGCCGCCATTCTCCATTGAAGTTATACTTACCGCGGCCCAAGAGTCTTCCCAGATAAGCCCGAGTCTGCCATGGTTTTTGGTACGCCGGGGAAGTGAGTACGTGCGACAACACTCGCAGATCAAAGGACATGAGACGGTAATCGTGCTTTCCATAACCGTGGTAGCGGAACGTCTTTCCAAACTGCTTCGAAGTCCATTCGTGGTACAGTTCCGGAGTAATATCTGGACTGGAATGCGCGTCAGGGAGGGTCCGGATGGGAGCGACGACGACTGACTCATTCACATCGCCGAAGTGACTGTGGAACGCTGCGGCGTCCGGGCCAGGCAGATTTCTGAGAGGATCGAACCGAGGTGCTACCCAGAGCAAATTGACGAGCCATACGAGGCCTCGTGCTGCGACCAAGGCCGTTAGCGAGCCCACGATCTTAGTAGACCACCAGAACAGCTGGAATGCAGAGCAATCCATGGTTTAAAAGAGAGACAACCACCGGACCCACGGCGGTTCAGACTGGGGGGAATATAAACAGGCAACATTCCCACATCTTTCGAGGGTTGGTTCGTGGCTGTTCGTGGGTCCACCACTCTGTCCAAATACGGCTGAGATATCCATTTTCGGAGACTCCATTTGGAAAGATCGCGAATTCTGAGCCTCGAGGTTGATGGCAGTCCTTGGGTCCCACGCCAACAGTGCAGTCTCAAACCTTGTCAAGTACAAGGGAACTACAATGGATCGAGCCCATTGTGCTCAGCTTTGCAGCCATCCTCCTCGACTTTGGACTCCGCACCTGCAAAGTCAAAATGTTTTCCCCAGTTACGGCAAAACTCTTAGCGCCCAATAGCCGCGGCTGCCGAGTTGTCCCACCATTGACTCCTCTCGATTCATCGTTGCTCTGCCGGGCGATGAGAAGACAGTCGTTACCCGTAGAAATTCACGCCTGCAGATATTATTCACCGCGCTGGACAAGGACAACGTTGGGCAGTCCATTACAAATTCAAGAAACTCTCTACCGCCTGGCCTCTCTTCTGTGTAGTCGTGGTCAAGTCGTGGTCGTGGCGTTGAATTACCGAGCTGATCTGTCATTTGCACTCGCGTAACTGCCTGCTGGACGAACTCCGTCTTTTGGATTGGATGCTTTGGACGACTCCAGTTCTCCTCGATGCAATACGCTCTCTTCTCACCTGTGTAATTCCCACCTTTGGTTCTTTGCATTGGCTGCTGTCTTCATAAAAAAGGATAAATTGGTGGTTCAAATGGGAAAAAAACTCAACGCTCTATGTCATGTCCGTAACTTGACGCGTATAATCTGGATCCTCCAGGGTCTCAGTGTAGTTCCCTCGTGCTGTGGATCCGTCTCAGAAATCGCCTGGAGAGTCGCCATGATGGATTACATAGTATCTCGAGCACCCTCGTTGTTTGGACTTCCCCCTCCTCGGCGTCAAAAACTGGTAAGAATCTAGCCCCAGCTTGACCTAGAACAAACCGAGTTACGAACGCCGTTCTGGGACACAAAAGTCTGCAGGCCTTGGTAGGATGTCAGAGGTCCCTGCGAGAGACCTGCTCGAAATCCGACGCAATACTTACCACTCCAGCCCCCTCCAGAAAACCCCAACCTACACTGAGACCATAAGGATTCGCGCAGTTTCCGTTTCGCTGCGTCAGAGTTGTCGCAAATCTGTCTCTTCAATGCTGACTCCGGGAAGACTACCGAGCACCTCCACGATTTTCCCAAGCTGCCTGGACTGGGCCGTCTAGTACGGCACCCTCCCGACGACGTGGGATTTCGTTTTGGAAGAGGAGAGCAGCGGAGAGGTGGTCGGTTACATCGTTGGGTCCAAGGACACGCCGGCGTACGAGAAATATGCCGCGGAAAATGTGTGGCGTGTCTTGACGAAGAAGTACACGCTGTCCATTGCCGTGCACTAAATACGCTTGGTGGAGAAGATGCGCGTCCTCCCAAAAACCACTCTCGCGTTCTCTCTTGCAGATGGGTGCACATCGATATCTTGAGCCACCAGAGGCAGGGTTGAAGCTGATCCAGGCTGATGTGGACTCGTATTTGACATGTGAAGTGTCGACTCGCCTCTCTCCCAGTTGTCATTTCTCGTGTGGCTGAATCCGAAGACTGTGAATGCGAGCAAGTTCCATGCATTCTATGCAAAACTTGGGTTCAGGAGCGTCGAGGGGTGCTCAGGTTAGATGACTCGGCGTGTTGATTGTTCGATGCCTTCATAGTGCTGTAAAAATCCGACGTCGTCCCACGGGCAATTATAGAGACCGTCGAAGCACGCGAGCCACACGCGAGTCGACAAAATTGGGTCTCACTTCGCTTCTGTCAAAGTGGCGGTGCGACGGCGTTTTGGCATTTCCCACGACGTAATTCGAATGGCAATTTTTGGCATTTTCTGTCTTCTTTAGCCCACGCCAACGAAAATTTAGAACTTGGATATCTCAACGACCGTCCGCTCATGAAGGTCCTCAGAAAGTCGCGCCGAGAAAGGCTGATAAGCGTCCCATTGTAACCGGCTATCACATGCGACCACATGCGACCACCGTTTTGGGCTTGCTTGGCTGTTCGTGAATCGTGACCGCCCCGACTATGCTGGTCCCCAGCGATGGCGAAGCAGGGCTTATTCTGTCCCTTCCACCGCCGAAACCCTACTCCCTGGAAGTCACCGATTTGACGATAGGCGCTCCGACAGTATCAGAAGGCCGCATTCCTCTAATTCTGGGATCTGTCCCAATTCCGTCTTTCCTGCAGTCCAAGAAGGAGGCGGCAGATGGCCCTGCTACTATTGTTCGAGCAGTCTCGGGTTCCTGTGAGGCGGGCGAATTACTCGCCATCATCGGCGGCAGTGGGTCAGGCAAAACCACGCTGTTAAATGCCATTGCCGGTCGTTTACAAGGCCTCCCAATTCTTGACGGTCAAATTTCGTTTCAACCGGCGGCTCAATCTGGACAAACTGCGGCGAAAGATGGAGCACCGAAGGTTTCCAAGATCATCGGATTTGTTAGGCAAAACGACTATTTGCTTCCTCATCTGACGGGTATGTTTTTTGATCGCAGAAATTTGAATATTAATTTGGTACAAGTGAGGGAAACCCTCTCGTTTTCGGCTGCTTTACGGCTTCCGAAAACCGTCGACGACAAGACGGTGCGGCAAATTGTGGACCAGACAATAGACGAGTTGGGTTTAAAGGTACTTTCGTCGATCTTGGTCTAAATGGATGACCAAGTTCCGAAGGAATGCGCGGATACTGTCGTCGGTGGTACATTTCGCAAAGGAATTTCGGGCGGTGAACGCAGGTATGTCTACTCGTGAAAGGCTCCCCAGTCAATAAACCGCGCTAGACGTTTGTCCATCGGCTGTGTTTTGGTCACCATGCCTTCAGTCTTAATCCTCGACGAGGCCACCACTGGTCTAGACGCCACTACGTCCTTTCTGTTACTCCAGACACTGTCGGACCTGGCAAAAAGACATCAACGGACCATTATCCTGTCGCTCCATGCTCCCCGGTCTGACGCATTTGCGCTCTTCGATAAACTCATGGTGTTGTCGAAAGGGAATGTCATGTACAGCGGCAGAGGGTCGGACAGTCTGGCTTGGTTCGAAGAACATGGATGCGAGCTGAAGAAGGAGACTAATCCACTAGGTTTGAACTTTAAACCGTAAATCCTAAAGCTGAAAGTTCGAAAGATTTCTTGGTCGATATCACGAGTGTCGACAATCGCTCTGCGGACCGTGAAGACGAATCGCGCGAGCGTGTCGCCACGCTAGTACAAGCATGGAAGGATCGGGAGCACGCAAAGCAGCGGGTTCCTCCACCTTTCTCCCCTGCGATCACCCACACCATTTCCCGCGGCTCTCAAGGTGGAGAGCTCACTTCAGATGCTCAGGGAGATATCTCGCGGCCTGGTCCTATCAAGCAAACAATGATCTTGCTTCGTCGCTCCCATTTGAATGTATACCGGAATTACGGGCAGCTGGCTGGATTTTTGATCCAGAGTATCGGAATTGGCGTGTTCATGGGGCTCACGTACTTCAATTTGCAAGGAACTCCCGCCGGTATTCAGAGCTTGAAGGTGCGTTCATGGTTCTGTGATGGGAACTGGTGGTTCACACTGCACCAGGGCGCAACATTCCAGTTCTTCCCGGGCTATTTTTATTTGACCCAGGTGTATTGGATCTACAAGTATTGTTCTGACTTTATAATTTTCGATAGAGAGAGAGAAGTATGCTAGATCTTCTCCTTGTCTCATAGTACTGACGAGTAACATCGTAGGACCATCTTTATGTAAGGCGCCAAATATCTCGATGTCTCACGACGCGATAATTTTTTTCTAGAGCACCTTCCCGTACATTATTGCAGACTTTATCTCGTATCTACTGCCTACCACCATCCCTCCTGCTGTCTAGTAAGTGCACTGGTCTGCTTTTCCAATTTCAAGGCTAAATCCTACTCGCCAGCACGGTCATCTGTAAGCCGAGTCCCTTCTGCTCGCTCCATCTAAATACCATGCAGTTTATTCCATGAGTAACATGCGCCGGGAGGATTTCGCTTCGAATTTGTTTATTGTTGTGGCGAATGTACGAAATTTGAACTTATGTTCGGCTTTCTGCTAACCGATGTACCTAGTGTATCTGCATGCAATGGTCCACTATGGGAATAGCTTTGTTCGCTTCCTCTATATTCGTTCGTTTCGTCCATTCTCTCCGATGCGAACGCTTGAACCTGCTATCTAGAGAGGCTTCCCGCAAGCTTCTATGACTGCAAACGCATTCTCCTTGTTTTTCACGTACGCCATTTCTTTCTATGTCGGATCCGCTTATTCATCGATCATCATTAGTCTGTCTGCGGGATTGTACGGCGACTCCATGTAGTGACGACGAGTGACACTAACCATCCTTATGAAGTTCTCTCACTCATGTGCCGGGGTGGCTACGCTGGATCAGATATATGTGAGTATTCTCGCTCTCCTTCCTCATGACCAACATTTTTACCTCTGCAGTTCGACAACATTCTATTCTTTCCGAGTCGTGGCGACCACTCAGTTCAAGGGGCGGACATTCGCCTGTGAAGGAGTCACTGGTGTCCAACTTTCTCAGTGCAACGGAGACAACGTTCTTCGCGGTCTCGACTTCTCTGACACGCCCCTCATTGTCTATTTTGCAGCTGAAATCGGGATCGTTCTGACGTAAGTCCTTGTCTCTTTCCTTCTGACGCCTTATATATGGAATCCCAGTTTGTACATTCTGTCAGGGCTCATCCTTCAGGTAATTGCAATCAAGTCCGAAAAGTACGCGCCATATTAAATGAAGTATTGCGTATAGTTCTACAAGCCAGGTGGCGTGAAGCACGCCCCTGGTGGCGGACCTGAAAGTAGGGGCAAGGATTCGGCACTCACGGGAGACATGGATCTCGTACGAGCCAAGATCGACGTCGAGGTAACCGCTTTCGGATCCCTTTTGCCGACCAGACTAACGTCAGCGTTTCTGCGCAGATTCGGAATGTCGGCTTCAAGTGGATCAGGACGAGCCTTCCGTTGGGATTGCGCAAGGCGGAAAACAAACCTATTCTTAATGAGATCAGCACCTTCTTCCCTGCGGGAGAGGTCTCTGCTATCCTAGGGCCATCTGGTGCTGGGAAGTCGACGATCCTTCAACTACTGGCCCACAGAAAACTCAATGCAGGCCCCGGAGCGCACTTCGAGATGACTGGCGACCTTTTGTTCAACGGCATGCCCGCAACAGAGGACGTCCGCAACTCGGTTGCATTCGTAGAACAAGAGGATGATTACCATCTTAGCGCCTTGACGGTCCGAGAGACGCTGAGGTATGCGGCGATTTTGCGGCTCCCACCTAAAATGAGCAAGAAACGAAAGATCGCGCGCGCCGAAGAGGTGTTACACATGCTCGGACTGAAAGATTGTGCGGACATATACGTCGGTGGCGAATTGTTGAAGGGGATTTCTGGCGGAGAGAAGCGACGATTGTCGCTGGCCGTGCAAATGATTAGCGACCCAAGCGTCCTGGTGGTTGATGAGCCCACGAGTGGCCTCGACTCCTTCATAGCCAACAATGTCATGGAGTGCCTCAAGGAAATCGCGCGGAGCGGTCGCACTGTCATCGTCTCGATCCACCAACCTCGCTCAGACATCTTCCACAGCTTGGACAACATGCTTATCCTGGCCAAGGGCGGTCATGCGGTGTTCAGCGGCAAACGCGAGCAGGCCATGCACATCATGGAGAGCCAGGGGTACCCGCTTCCTTCGCTGTGGTTCAACCCGGCAGAGTACGCGTTCCCCCCCTTGAGTGATTCCAATTCTGACTTCGTCACAGCCATCTTTTGGACCTGGTGACCGTTGACCAGCGGCCTGGAAAGACGACCGATTCGCGCGCGCGGGTGGACGGATTGATCGAGTTCTGGAACACGCACCGTGAAAAGGTGGATCGGGTGGAGGGGCACCAGAAGTCCGAGGCGACTACACTTCAGATCGTCCACGAGAGCCGATTCACCCCGATTTACATTGCCTTCCCCGTGGTCTGGGAGCGTATGTTCCGCAATCTGTGGCGGCAGAAGGATGTGAGCCTTTTGGTTTGTGTACAGTTGAGCCCTTGTTGACATTCTTTAGGCCTTTTGGGGGCGACTCACTCAGCCTCCGTTTGCTGGGATATTACTTCTCATGTTCTATGAACGGGTGAGTGGTATTGATCAAACCAAGACGTACTCATTTAAAATTTGTACAGCTCAGGTTTGGCCCCACCGGTGGTCAGGATCGTATCGGGTCAGTCTTTTTTCACGCTGAATATCACGACGTTGAAATGTGCCTTCAGAGTTAACCTCCAGTCTACCGGAGGTTAGTTTCGTCTGATGGGTAACGATTGCAGCGCTGAACCTTTCTAGCAATCCCTTTCATTGGACTGATCTGTGGGATTGCCGTCTTGTGAGAACAATACTTTCGGCATGCGCTTTTCATAACTCATGAGCCCTTCAGTCCTCAAGACCGACAACTCTTCATGCATGAATACCGCAGCTCTGCGGCCTACTCGTGCACCACCCTTATTCTGGCGTACACATTGATGGAGCTCCCGTCCCAGATCTTCGCTGCCCTGGTAAGCTGAAATTTCCTGGGAGCTGCCTAAGCTGACACCACCCACCAGCTTTACGCTGTTTTTGTAAGTAAATCAAGTGCAGCGAGACATGAAACGCCTGACACGGTCCCAAGATGAATGTCGCTGTTGGAATGCAGACAAGTGCGCGAATTTATTTCGAGTACGCAGTGACTGTCGTGGCGCTGCAAAGCATGGGCGAGAGCATCGCGATCATCTTCAGCGCGTTCTTCGACGCTCTAGGGATCGCTGTGTCGCTTGTATCGACGACGTTGTCAATGGTCGTGCAGTTCAGTGGAATTCGTGCGTCTACCTTTTTTCCCTCAGAGTCAAGTCTCATTCATTTCTGTGCGCAGTTTCCTTATCTGTTCCGTTTTGGTACGTCTTTCGAAACAGATTGCCTCCGATGTAATTTAATTCAACGACATGGTCAGGTTGTCTGTAGTGAGTTGGATTTCATGAATTAGCTTGCTCGCGCTTGACTAATTTTCAGATCGCATGGGGCACGCCCTTGAAAGTAAATTCCACCACCTCATTTCCTGCGTGAATGATTACTCACCGTTCACTGCAACAGCCAACACAACGCCTGCAATTCATCAACGAATGCGAAGGGTTGCAGTTCCAGTGCTCTCAAGCCGATATCACCGCCGGAATATGCACCGCGCAGTCTGGCGAGCAACTGTGCGTATCGTTTGCCTAGTCAGTGCCTTGCCTGATGGTCGACAGGTTGGATCTGTACTCATTCAACGATCGCAATACTGCGAAACTTGTTGGGATAACGATTGCGGCGGCGGTTGCCTGGAGGGTCTTGGCGTGGGCTGCCTTGCGTACGCGTATGTGGCGGGAATGAGTATACTATGTATGAGCTTCTAGATATCCATATAATATATGATTTAGATTGTCGGATTCCGCGGCCGAGAGGTTGGAATGATCGGATCATGCAGCTGCATAGCACACAAGAACAAACCGCATTTTGTCTATCTCGTCCTCTTGCCTTCAAAACAGCCTTAGCGCTCGGTGTGGGTGTTCCTACGTCCCTACGCCGCACGCACGCTCTAACCCTGCGCAGACCACCACCCTCAAAATGACACACGACGCTGTTTGGTTCTCCCGCCCAAGAAAGTACGGCAAAGGCTCCCGCCAGTGGTGCGTGCTGCTGCTATCCGCCCTCGCTCTAGCTTTTAACTCTCGCGGAACAGCCGCCTCTGCGCCCACCAGGCTGGTCTCATCCGCAAGTACGGCCTTGACCTCTGCCGTCAGTGCTTCCGCGAAAAGTCGGCCGCCATCGGTTTCGTCAAGGTTCGATGCGCTGCGTTTCGTCCAGCGGCCTATGGACTCACCCGCTGTTTTTCAGAACCGGTGAACGTCCCAGTCTCGCCGCTACTTGTTATCTCTTTGTCGCGTCGCTACAGCACATTTGTATGCATCCCATATGATATGTTAATGTCGAGCATGCAATCTTCACCAATTCCTTTTTTGCCCGGTCTTATTTTTCCCTTGCATTCGCGCAGACAAGCCAAGTGTAGAGTGAACTCCGAGCCAAAATAGTGATATAATATCCGGTTGCAATATCTAATTAAGAATTTTATACAGCGGGGTGGATGAGGAGTTTAACTACAGAATGACAGACAATAGTGCTGCGAGGGGTGGAGACTATTAGACAGACAACCGTGTTACGCGTGTTGGTGGAATAACCTGTACAAATGGGTGCGGAACAGTAAGAAGTGGTCAAACAGGAGCAGTAGTCTGAGAAATATGCCGGGTGCAGAATACAATGCGCGATGGTATGATAGCTGCGGGCGGGGCGCAGTGTTAGATGATACGGTTTGACGAGAGCGAGGAATAGCAATTCAAAAAAAAGGGGTCGGTAAGGTAGATCGGGGGTGGGGGAGGAGGCAGACGAGAAGTAGACGCAACAATTTGGGCGAGGATATAGGGTAATTGACGACGAGACTTGAAAAGAGTGGCATGGCCCGAAGAGAGGTCAGTTGTTGCATGTTACATTCCGTATCCGAACGACCTTTGGTACGGGTCGCCGGAAAGGGAGGTGGTTAGCCCAGCACCGCCGAAAGGGCTGATGCCTGCGAACGGGGCGCCGGAGAGGCCAGCGTGGTGGGACGACGTCAGGCCGATGTGGTTCGAGTTTCCCTGCAGCACGTAGCTGTCGATGGGCTGCCCGAGGCTGTGGTGCTGACCCATCTGGCCGAAGGACGACTGCGCGTAGAGTCCGCCTTGGCCGCCGTAGATGTCCGTGAGACCGTTAGTGTGGAGGCCGGAAGACATGTGGCGGGCCTGGGGAACCATGCCCTGAGTTCCCAGAGGGGCAAGGGATTGGGGGTGCTGATATCCCCCTCCGCCAAAGTGGTCCATCTGCTCGCGCTGCAACTTGTTTTGGATGCGTTTACCGTACGGCGTGTTCCGAATCAGGGGGAGAACAGGCCGGATGCCTTCGACGAGCAGCGCGCGCTGCGTGGGTTCCGCGTAATCCAAAGCGGTCTGGGGAGCGTTAGATCGTTGCTCTCGGGAACCCGAAGTGACATACCTGGACACAGTAATTCCCGTAGGAATCCCGCAGCAGCTTCTCCAGCCGAGTACGGTTCAACAGTTCTTCGATCAGCATCTTACGGGTGCTGTGTTCCGCGACCCGAACGCACTACGGGGAAATCGTCAGCCACACAACAATCAGAAGAAAGAATGATGTGGACCTTCTCAATGACATTGGAGCTGAATTTTTGGACGGACAAGGCGCAGACGTTGCCGGTGAATTGACGGATAACCGCATCGCTGAACCGGTTGTCGTTCAAATCGAGAATATATTGAACGACCTGTAAATGCGTTCAGTAGGGTCGCAATTAACAGGCAAAAAAGACCGACATAGTTGCCGTACGGGTCCTGGACGAGGGTAAGAGCGTTGAAAGTGATCTCGTTGACGAGCTGGATGCGTTGATGATCCGAAGCGTGGTCAATGCAGCGCTGAAGGACGCAGCAGCCGTGGCGGTGAGTAGCAACCTCGATGCAGTTGGCAGCCACTGCATTGTAAATGAACTAGCGGGAGATTATTAGCCACCATGTCAAAACACGAGCAACAAAGCTTTAACATGCCTGGTTGTCTTCGGGTGCCAATTTGTTCAAGCATTTTTGGATGACATGGTTTCCGTTCAGGTCTTTGATGAGGACCACCACATGGAGGCTGAGCGCGACGATGATTGAGTGAATCTGGGCGTTGTACCTGGCATCAGCCTGTAAAGGAGCTCGTGAGTTTGGAAATCAACATATAATCAACGGGACTCGCCTGCCGACGCGTCGACAAAAAGTCAATCATCTTCTGCACGGCACGAGTACCATGCATGTTGAGCGAGATGTTGACTAGATCTTGCGCGACGGAATCGCAGATGACGTTGCGTTGCTCATCCGTAGAATACTCCAAGAGTTTCTGACAGAGGTAGTTGCCGAAGGGATCTAGAAAGGGACTGAGCGTTCAAGAAAGATGAACGAGCGAGTGGACCACACCAGTCATGAGGTCCGCGAAGTGACCAAACGTCTCGCGGAAAATCATGTCCCTGTGCTCCGCAGAGCCCTCTTCCAGCTTCTTCTGCAAGTACCTGCAGCCGTGCTGGTCCTTGCATAGCGCGGGAATCTCGCCTTGCAAGTCCTCAAGGCGCGTGCCTGCAAATCGGTTGACTTGAAAAAGAACGTGAGCACGAGCCGAGTTGTAGCAGGATAAACCTTACATTCACGGTCCATATCGCCGCGCTTGTGCTTCGGGCCATGGAGACCGTTCATCTTGCCGTCACCGGCGCCCGAGTTGCTTCGCGCGGGGAGACCTAGCCCATAACGAGATCCATTGTGGTGGTAGAGGGCCGTAGAACCGGTGCTAGTAGAGTTAGCGCCTCCGCGACCGCCAGCCTCGAAACCGTACGAGTTGTAGCCGTTGCCGTCAAGCCCATTGAGCCCGTAAACCGAATCGATCCCACCGCCGTACTGCTGCTAGGACGTGGCGAATGAGACTCTTAGGAGGACGGAACGAGAGCGGAGGCAGGCCTACCTGCAGAGTGTCATCCAACCCACCAGATTGAATGGAATTGAAAGTCAACGATCCGCCGTCGTATTGGCCCGATGGAAGCCTCGACAGGGACGCCTGCAGATCGCCAGCATTGACCGCATTCTCGCCGACCGACGCAAGACGTCCATTCAAGGCCTGCGTCTCCGGCGTGTGCGGTGTTCCTGGGGACTTGAGGATGTGCACCGCGCTGTTGGAGATCCCGAGGGGCGTGGCTGGAACCGACCTGGTTGTAGCATTCAAGCTCTCCAAGAGGCTGGGAGGCGAACCGCGACGAGAGGTGGACAGCTGAGAGTGGCTGACGAGCTGAGGGTGCTGTTGACCGAGGGGGGTAGTCGAAGCTGACACGGTGTTCAGTTTCCCGCTAGAAGCATCGTTGGACGGAGCGGAAAGGGTCAAATTCGGGTTTGTCACGGTACGACGGTCCGCCCTCAGCACTCCCGCATCATGGGCAGGAGCACGCCCAGATCCGGCAAACTGGGGCCACTCTGATGACTTGTCGCGAGTCTCGAGAGTACGAGTAGCGAAGGAAGCACGAGGAGACGTCTGAGAAATGTGGGCCAAGTCCAACGCGGCAGAAGAAGTGGAGATCTATCACTTGAGTGAGTATGCAAAATAGAAGACAAAATTAGCGCACATACCTTGCCAGCGAACGAGTTGAACTTGTCGTCGTCCGAGGTCGGAAGATTTCGCATCGCGTCTGATGACATGAGAGGAAATTCGATAGAGAAGAAATTTGAGACATACTATGCATCTCTTGGTCGAGTTGTTCATCCAACATCATGCCAGCATTGTAGGTACTAGCATACCGGGCTCCTTCGTCATCGGCGTAACGCGAAGAGCCTCGCGACAAGATGGAAGCCGACACCGGGACCGGACCCGGGGAAGCGCGCTCTCCCGCCATCGACAAATTCTGCAGGTGTCCCGCCAACTCCTCGTCGTGCTCGCTAGCAGAAGTGCGGCGGCTAGCGGGCATGCTTTTGGCACCTGCCGCACGACTGAAGCTGTTGTTGTTTGCGGCGCTCCCAGTGTTCAAGTCCGGGGACAGGTTGACCGAGGGTGCATAGGTCACCGACTTTCTCTTATCCGAAACCGCGGTTCCGACGGCTTTCGACAAAGTCTCCGCATCGAAGTGCTGGGAACGCCGCTGAGGAGCGGGGTGGGGTTCGCCATTAAGCACGGCATTCACTCGGGGAGGCGTGGTGGGTGCCGAGACCGCGATGTGGCCCATCCCTCCGTTGGCCGAGGGAGTATTGGCGTCGTACGGAAGACTAAGCAGCTCCTGGGCTTGCTGCTGCTCGAGAGCACGCATCTGATCCTCGAATATCTTGCGCTGGAGAAGACGCTGACGCTCGTGCTCGAGACGCTTGAGCTCGACACGCTGCAAACAGAGCAACGTCAGCAAAAGCCCTTAGCCCCTCCCGACTCGCAGTGCTCACGGCGGACAAATCGGGCAGAGTACTACCCAATCTCGCGGCCTGCGGCAAGAATATGGTTCGCGACCACTGCGAGCACATTACGAAGGAAAAATGACGTACAGAATCAGCCAGGTCGAGGAAAGCAGGGGGACTCTGTTTCCTCTCCTCGGGGGACTGGTTATTATGGGTGGGTGAATTTATAGGGTTCTCCAGAACGGGATGCATTTTAAGGTGAGACGGATGCGGGTGACTTCTCCAGGGCAGTAAAGGACAGAAAACAAAGCGAAGGGTGAAAAAGGGCGAAAACGAGAAACCTAGTGGCACAGGGGATGCTACATGTTGCGCTGAGGATACGGAATGCAGAGCCACCATCAACAGACGCACCTTGAAGCTGATTTTGAGCCCGTCTAGTGGGATTGTTGTTACAATGCGGCGGATAGGCTGTGGGGAGTCAGAGACGGAAGAAGGAGGAGAAAAGGCGGACCCTTTTAGCGCTCCAGTTTCCCGACAGTGAAAAGGGAACGAAGGTGGTAGAGAATAAACGGTCGTCACCTCGTAAGGCGGCGATGCACCTTTGATGCCCTTTGTTTGCCGCCGCAATTGGATAATCCTTTTCTCCCTTCACACATGTCACATTCGCGCGAGACCGAGTACAGTATATTTTATCCCTCTTTCGTCCTTTTTCTCCGCCGAAGCATACGCAATATCCTCCAGGGCAAATTAAGGGTCGTCCGAGACACTTTAGCACAGAAAATCCGAGACAAGCTGCACGCGACCGACATCATTCAAGCCGATACGCGGTCTCTACTCCATTAACCCGGCCCTGGTGTTGGTTGGCACCCAGAACTTGTCATGATGCCACTTCTTTTCGGTCTTTGCCCTTAACGGACGCCACTGAGCTCAACTGTTCCTCAAAGATCTCCGTGTTTTGTCAACTTCTGTTCGCAGGCCGAAAACACCGCGAGCATGTGGTTACATTCGGCTTTGCGAAAACGAAAACCCACGTGATACCGACGGACACAGCGGCATGCCGCGGAAGCAGACTGGTTTTTCACAGACATTCACAAAGCCCGGAGGCTCCCATTGAATACGCGTATAAGTCATTTAATAGGCGTCACCGGCGGTGGGGGTTTTGCAGGCGCAGGAACATCGCCTAGCTTTTCCGACCCCCGCTCTGCCCCATCAGTGGCATTCGCCGACGCCTCTTCTATCACCGCTTCGATATCCCCCCGAATGGTACGACGATCGTCATCCTCTATGCGGTCCTCCCCATTATTGATAGCGGGTTCTTCAATTGACGGCTCGCTCGCCTCCGCTTCAGTGACCTTTGTCGGCGTTGGCGTCCGGATGGCAGAAGGATACCTCGCCCGCAAAAAACCTGCTATGGGGGAAAGCCCAATGAACGAACGGCTTTTTTTGGCGGTCTCGGTCGTAGGTGTTGTCGACCCACTGGGTGGTGGGGTGTTCCCCTCCGCCGGAAGCTCGGTGCTATACTCCACCGCCTTAGGCGTAGTAGGCGTAGTACCCGACCCATTTGCAGTTTCAACCACAGGCGACTCCGCTCTGGGCGATTCCAGGCCCGTAAGGGTCTGCTCAGGCGAATTGAATGCCCGCGGACCACTAAAGGTAAACATTTAACAAAGCCCGGTAGACGGCAAAAGCGGGACGTAAGTACCTCAATTGGGCACCCTCCCCGTCGGTTAACGTTAATAGTAGATTCTTCAGGTTCGGAAGTGTATCTGTTTGTTTTGTTAGGACGTCAAACTAACAGCAGCGCAAGAAGCTCACGCCTCATATCCAACGCGCGCAATTCGCGGTCGGCCATCAGCTAGCAAAAAAACTTTGTCAGTCCGGGTGAACATCGGAACCGCTAGCGGTTGAACAAACTACAGTAAACTGAAACTGAGACTCACCAACTCAATATCCTTGTTCAGCAGAAACACACCATACTCGAAGCGGTATGTGTCCACGCCCTTTGAAAACAACGGGAACCTAAAAGCTTAAACAGATCAGCCACCGAGCGCGTAGTCTTTTTTTCTCGCAAACGTACATTCGCGGTCCCACCATGGCAGAAATACCATCGCGTATCATACTGCGGCTACCGATGCATGTGATGGGGTAGACTAAGCCTTTACCCAGGTATGCGGCGAGCAGCTGGACCACCTGCGCAACGTAGCCCAGTGCAGTAGCGACGGCATCCTCTGTGACGTCTTTGTGTGCCGGAAGCGAGAGCGGTGGGGCGGGGTCCGATGCGGTGAGCGGTATCGGAAGTGGCACGTCGAGAATCGCGTACAGCAGATCCGGAGGGGAGAGCAGTTCGATGGGGAATATTGTGGAGAGGCTGGAAATGAGGGTGGTGCGTGTTGGCGTGAAACGGCTCTGCAAAGAGACGAGTTCGGTTCTGTAATCCAAATTTTAGCAACGGTGGAGTTAATAATGATTGAACGACTTGCCGTGCATTCGACACGAGCTCTTCACTCTCGTCGACCAAAGACAGCTCTTCGTCTCGCAATTCTTGAGCTAAAGCAAGCATCTCCCGCCGCTCCTGAAGTTGCTGCCGACGCAATTCAATCGTCTCTTTCACTACAAAAGTATGAGATGGGCATTGTCGCTGAGTTGCGGACTCACGAATTTCGGACTGGTCATAGACCGCAGCGACATTCTTGCGTAGACCTTGCACCAAGGACTCGCGCTCCGAAACTTCGCGTTTCTTTCAGTCATTGAGTTGCAGATAACAGAAGATTTACGGGCTGCACAAAATGGACTTACGAGGACTGACGTCGTGTCTCCTTCAAGCACCTTGTCAATCTCTCGAACGACATCACTGAGAGAGACCTGGTTGTCTTGTATAGAGGATTGCAGCATCACTAGCCTAGCAAAAAAATAATTAGATATAATTTCTTCCTCCACCAAGGCAAAAACCAACTTGAAAAGATCTTGCCAGCCAGCCGTCTTGGACCGGCCTCTGTCGTCGTCAGCCGCGCCCGCACCTCGACGATGTCGCCTCCGACTCAGCGCCGCCACATCCACCGCGAGGCTCTCGGGCGAAAACTGCACCGTGGGTAGATCCCCGGGAGCTTTCTTCGCTGCCCGGCCGCCGGATTCCGGATCCGAGGCGTAGCCCGCGTCCACCGACGGAGTCGGAGAACGTCGTTCGGTATTGAGGGCGGGCGCGGGAAAATAAAACGTCCGCCCCGGTGGGTGCAACGTAACCACAAGGGTGTTGGACGGCAGCTCTGCCTGAGAATAAAAAATATTCCGTCAGCAGAGCTCGATTCGGGAATGGAATACGAGAACTAACGTCGTCCGATAGCGGCACCAGCTGCCCTAAATCCAGTTTCCATTCCTCCAGAACCCTCCAATCATCATCACCCCCTGCATCCCGCGCCGTTTCCTTCTCCCTCTCCTTGCCCTTGCCCGGGATGGAGTCCTCTTGTATCTTCCCCCATAACTCGACCTTCAACTTCTGTCCGCTTGGATTAATCCAAGGGCTGGCTTGCGCGTCAGTCGTAAATAGTGGATTCGTGGAGGGACGGTGTATTGGCGAGATATAATCTGGGAGCATAGGGGAGATCGGTGAGGCAGGAGAAGAACGCGCTGCTTGGGGTGGAGCCGAGGAAGGAAGTTGTGGAGTTGAGGGAGGAGTTTGCGGGGGTGGGAATTTACGCGACGACGGGGAGGCGGCTGCGGCTTTGCCGTTTGGTCGTAGTATGGACATCGATGCCGACTTAGGCGTGTGCCTTCCAGGCGATGCAGGGGAGGCGGGGGTGTCCCGTCGAGCTGTCTTTTCCGTGGGACTGAGCGGAGAAGGCTTTACGCCTTTGCGAGGCGCAGGGGCAACACCATTCGGTAACTTGGGACTTCGAGGCGGTGTGGAAGAGCCAGGAATTACGGGAGACATTGGTGCAGGGGATGGAGGAGGTAAACTGGGGCCAGCCGAATCCGGTGAAGGTTCAACGGAAACGACAATGAATGTCTCAAAGAGCCGCGCCTTTATAACTTTCTCCAGGCCGGTTTGTGAATGGTCGGGTAAAGTCGTGGTAAAAGGAGCCGTAGACGCAGTCATCGTCGAGCCTGGAAGGACAGCAGAGGACTGGATGGACGAGTTCAGCGACGATGTCATTGAAGTCGTCCGAGGTCTATGTCCCCGGATCGTTGGTGCTTGGCCCCCGAAACGTGTCGCGGGACTCCCTCCGCCATGAAAGCTGAGACGAGAGCCCCTTGTTCTTCGTCCCCTCGACTCTGCAAGCGAATGAGTATCGTCGTCGACACTCTCGTCGGATTTGAAGCTCTTGTGTGTCGCGATTGAATTTGTAGAAATTCGCCTGCTTCGCTTCCTTGCCAACGTCACGTCGAGGTCGTCAGAGAAATATCCCGGGGCGTTGAATTGAGGTTGCTCCGCAGGCTGAGAAAGCGCAGAGGCAAAAGCATCGCGGACAGGAAACGCAGTGAGATTGCGGACTTGGATCGCAGTTATATGGCGTGCACGGCGCTAAATCGCATTCAGAAGGGGTGTACGAGACGGGAGAGAATCCACCTGTGAAAAGGCAGAGAGCTCTGCGCCCTCAGACATGCTAGAGGACGATATAGACGCCAGCCAGCCAGTGGATCAAGAACAACGAATGTCGATCATCCCGGCCCGCTTTGGCACTTGACTGGAACCAATGCCTCCAAAACCGCGACCCGTACAAAGAAAACAGTCCATTTCGAAACCTCCTCCAATCTCTAGTCCTGTCAAATCTGAACAAGATGCAGCGAAAGCTATGCCACCTCCACCCCCGCCTGCTGGTATACTAGTTCCCGAAGTGATGGCCTTGTCTACCTGCCTTAAAAACGCGGTCGTCAAGACTGGCCAATTGTATGGGTTCTACGCGGATACGCGCAAGCTGTATGTGCATTGCGGCAGAAAGGTGCAATCTATTCAACATATTTAGAGGCATCCAACAGTACGCCCCCGCTCCTCCGCAATCTTTGACTTCGGCGTTGGGACGAGAGGTCGAGAAGTACGACCAACTGTGTGACTCAATTGAATCGCAATTGGCAAGTGGAATGATTATTTCCTATCCTTGTGCATCCGAATAATGCGAATCAGCTTCGAGCAATTTCAGTTCTGCAACGCGATCTCGCTCGCGAGGAGCGGCGCATAAAGGATGCGGAGGCGGAGGCAGAAGCCAAAGCCAAGACTGTGGCTGGCCGAACGCGTTCAGCGTCCCGCTCTCCAACATCTACGCGTGTACCTCTTCCCGTTGACCTGACAGACGGCACGCAGCCATCTGCAGCCGATCCTGCTCTATCTCCTCAACTTTCAAACTCATCCCTAATCGGCCGTCGTCCGTCCGCCATATCAATATCTTCCCTGCACCGGCCGAACCTACCTCTAAAGCTCGATCTCTCGTCCAGCGCTCTCCGAATAACCCCCGAGGAAGCCTCTCTCTTCTCGCAGGGTCTCTCCTCCCCTGTAACCCTCGCACCCCGGTCAGCGCGCCCTTTCGGCCCTAACGAGCTCCCTCCCGAGATAATGGCCGCCCTAGCCTCCGCGTCCTCGTCCGACACCCAGCCCCGGCCCGTCGACATCGACCTCACCAGTCCCGCCCACGCCGCCCCCGACGTTGAGATGACCAACGTCGGCAACAGCGCCGACAAGCCCATCGAGCTCGACCTCGACGCGATGGAGATCGACATGGCCATGTCCGACCTGTTCGGCGACGCCGACTCTGGCTCGAATGCGGGCGAGGGGCTGTTCACGCCTGTGGTCCCCGGCTCGGACGTCGCGCACCGTCTCGCCGACGGGAAGATCATAAAGGAGGAAGAGGACAGCTTCCTCAACGCGCTGAGCGGCGGAGGCGACGACATGTTCGCGTCTTCGGCGGCCTCCGGGTCCGCCCCCAATGCGCAGTCGATGTCCGCGCCGTCCCCAGGCACCCTCCTTGCGAGCTTCTCGCAGCAGATGGGCAGAGACCTTTCTCAACAAATGGCAGGAGAGCCCTCCGACGCGTCTCAACACCCCGGCGAGGGCGCGTCGTCATACGACCTCGACGCGCTCGACCTCACGAATTTGAGTGCTGGCTTCTTTGAGGACACACAGAACCCCGACATGATGTTTGATATGGAGGAGTTGCTCAACATGGGTGGTGGGGGTGACTCCACGACGACAACTACAGCAAGGGAACCACCGATGGATCCCCACGTCAAAACGGAGCATTATGTGCCGGGATTTGGATTGTAGCATTGAAGCGATGTGTAGTGAGCACTATTGTCAACGCCCGAGTGATAATTACGAATACGATTGATTCGATCCACTAAGTACTAGTAAGTAAATGGCTCGGGTAAATTACTTCCGGCTCCATGTGAAAGGGAAGGGGTGATGAACAAGAATTCCAGCCGCAGCTCGGTATAGGGTCGTGAGCCTTCGCTGTTTTAGATTTTTGCACAAGATCGATTCTGTCTCACTCAAATCGACGGAAATAATTTATGCGGAAACAAGGTTGGAATCGGGGTCTGCCGAGAATTCTAGCAACCTACATCTCTTCTTCTTCGCTGTCATTTTGAGCGACTTGGCCCTGGAGAGCAAGAAAATATATTGAACTTGAGAGCCAAGCCAGGGTCGAGGTGACATATCTGCCTCCGCCTCTACCCTACTAGAAACCAAGGCTGAATATCAAACTGTCCAATACAATTGGACAGGAAGACCTTCACGCCGTAGAGCCTCCATGCTTTCCGCGAAATCATGTTCACCATTAAAGCGCCTGGACTTCACACCCAGCGGGAACATCGCGTCAATTTCAGGTGGGCGAGAGACGGTGCGCTGCGAATGGCGACAATGAGTTTGCCTGACCCGACATCCGAGTCGTCCAATTCGAGGCGGATAATGTTTGGTGACCGTCCCTGGAATGCGGTGAAATGCGCTGGTGTTCACACAGCGCCAGTTTGCATTTCGCCAAACTTCAGGCATATATTCTTCAGCAATGGAGCAAATATGCAGCTGAAGAATGGAGTGACGTGTCCTCCCGGCCCATAGAGAAGAGTCAAACTGCGCAAATGGTGGAGGGTGATGGCATGTTGAAGCACAGCCCATGCAGTAGTGCCCACAGACAGCTGGAAAAGATTTGCGCACTGGGAAAGGATATCAAGGGCAAGGTCTGGTGTGTCGCAATCCAGGATGAGCTCGGCGAGTTGGGCCCAGGGGATAAGAATCCGTGGGCTTGTTAAATCAAGGCCTATGTTCAATTTTTTAAGGCAAGGGACAGCGTCGAAAGCCAGGGAGGCGCTAGTGTCAAGATCGGAGGGGTCTGGTTCGAGCCACCCGACCAGGATCAGGTCTTCGACACTGTCTAGCCTGACGAGGTACCACACTATTCGTCGGGTTCGTCCCCCACGCGTGCAATCCGTGCGGTCCGGACCGCGGAAACTTCAGGGTGCTGTCGGCGGTATTCGTGCGCGAGACGGAGTGCTTTCGAATACCCAGGATAGCAAGGGTCATCCTCCAATATAACTGCACAAGACTGAGTCAGTTGGCCAAGGGAAATATTGTATTGAAATTTACCGCGCGATCGCCGTTGAAGTTCAGCATCCTTAGCCTCCGCCCTGGCGACATCCGCATCAGTGAGGCGGTACACGTCGAGACCGTGCTCGCCATCTGTTTGAAGGGAGCTGGCGTCCTCGTCCGCACCGCTGGCAGAGTCCTCGGCGGCGTCGTCACTTCTCTCGCCACTCCCCCCTTCGGCGACGTGGCTGTTTTGCCCATCGGCAGCGTCCTCAAGACCGCCGGGCCCCTCACGCCTGCGTTTCTTGTCCTGGGGAGACTGCGTCGGCTTGGGTCGAAGCGCGGCCGGAATTGCGACCTTTGCGACCTCAGCATCATTCTCGTAGGCGAGAAGCCAGCCCCTGGCGATCTTGAAAATGTTCCACGCGAAGCGCGCATACAGATAGTCCGGAAAATTTCGGAATGGAATTTCAGCCGCACTGAAGTGGAAGTCCTGGGCCAGATCACGGGTCCCCTGGGTCATGAAAATTACGACCACGCTGCCTTGGTACGGGAAAAGGACAAAGTGACCCTCGTCGAAAGTTGGTTTGTCGAGGTCGGCGCGGAGCGTTATCACGTTGTGTGCGTTATTGACGGATATCCCCCCATCGAGCTCATCAGCTGCGAGACGATGATGCTCGAACTGCAAGTTGAATGAGATCCAGGAATAGCAAATTGAATGAGATTCAGGAACAGCAACACTCTCACAACGTACCCATGCACTTTCGGCCTGAGGGATGAGGTGGCTCGCGTTGAGACGCGAGCGGTCACCGGTCACGGCACACCGGCCATCCGTTTTCTTCACGTCGCGGCTGAGGTTCGACCATGCGACTGTTGACACAACCTCGGCGTCCATGGCCGCTAAATCTGTTTGAGGCGGGGCCCAACATTCGCGCGCCCCAGTTCCGAGGCGCAGCCACAGGGGGTTTCCAGGCTCGAAACTTCAGGCATATCGGGTATGGTCCGTCCGTGTGGCTAGGGACGCGGTAATGGTATTTCCCTGGCCGCAGAAGATCACCTAAAGTGTCGCTGCGAATGGCGATTTCAGTCTGGTCTCCGTACAATGTGAGATAACCGCGGGCATTGTTGGCTATGATCTGGCAGGCATCAAGCACTAGGGCCAACGGGACACCGGGACGTGACTGCCACGGATCGGATACACCTCGAGGCCGCAGGAGGATGGTGGACGTGAATAGGCAGGGTGATAGACGAGGATGGCACCTACGCTCTCCAAGACCGCAGATAGAGGCCTTACAGGCACCACAGACACAGCAGGGGTGGTCACCCATTGCGGCGGGTCACTTGGTCGCCATTGCAGAGAAGCAAACGTCGATCCCGACTCCGTCATGTTTTGCCCTGTCTGGGGAATTCCAAGGGTGATGGCAAAATCAGTCGTGGAGAGACCCGATTAAAACCGAACCTCGGAGCCGATTTTCTCCAACCAAAGGGCACGTGCCGGTAACATCAGGTGTTTGCGCAACTTTGCGGCTATAGGCCAAGCGCCTTTCTTCTCTTACCCTCATCGTAAGTCCTGCTCTGCTGTTGTCTTCTTTCATGATGTTTTATTGTAATTTGCGTTCGATTTCCGGCTGTCTCACACCAAAGGGATGGCTCGCCGGCCGTCCTGGGACAGACGGCATGAGACAACTACTTTTTGTCTGACTCTTTCTGCCTTTTTCCTCCGCTTTTTTGAAATTTTGCTGACTGTTCTTCACAGTACTTCCTTTGTACCTGCCAATAGATGTAAGGAGCATCCCACGTTCTTTAAGCCTGTACATACGTCTCAATCGCTATAGTAGTTTGTCCATGTCCGAGCCCACC